>APFE031319381.1:39574-179111 GCA_000404065.3 Pinus taeda | reverse complement strand
GAAGAAAAGGAGCAAGAAAGGTCAAAAGAAGAGGATATACTCCAGGAACAAAGCCTAGATGAAGAACAAATGAATCCGACGATATTTTGTAATGCATTGGTGGGAATTACCACTCCTCAAACCATCAAGATAGAAGGACAAATCAAGAAGAAAAAGGTAATAGTGTTGATTGATTCAGGAAGTACCCACAATTTTATTCATTGTAAGGTAGCAAAAGAATTGAATTGCTTCCTATATCCAGCACCAGAGTGTCAAACAATGGCTGCAAATGGAGGAACGATAAATTGCTTTGGAAAGTGCCATAATATCAAGCTATCCATGGGAGAATATGTATTGACTAGCCCAATGCTTTCCATTCCAATGGGAGGTGTTGATGTTGTACTAGGAGTCCAATGGCTATCCTTGGGTACAATAGCTTTTAATTTTCAAGAACTTTTCATCAAATTTTCTATGGAAGGAAAGGAAGTTGAATTAAGGGGTATTGCAGGGAAACCGGGAAAGATAATCAGCTCTAATGGTATGACGAAGCTTCTAAAAAAGGAACAAAGAGGTGTAATTGCACAATTATGTTCGCTAGATGTTTCCGCATCGGAATCATATATTTCTCCAGATCTCCAAAAAGTCCTGGACAATCATTCCAAGGTATTTGAGACTCCCAAGGGTCTCCCACCTATGCGTGATCATGATCATGCTATTCATCTAATTCCAGGAAGTGTTCCTCCAAACATCTGGCCGTACAGATATCCCTATGTCCAAAAGAGTGAAATTGAACGTATGGTTGCAGAAATGCTAGAGGCTGGTATAATTCAACCGAGTCAAAGTTCTTTCTCTGCTCCAGTAGTATTGGTGCACAAGAAGGATGGATTATGGCGCATGTGTCCGAATTATAGGGAGCTCAACAAGCTCACTATTAAAGATAAGTTTCCCATTCCTGTCATTGATGAATTACTGGATGAATTGCATGGATCAATTTACTTCACCAAGTTGGATCTTCATTCAGGATATCATCAAATCAGAATGAAGACCGAAGACATTCCAAAAACAGCATTTAGAACTCATGAGGGTCATTATGAATTTTTGGTCATGCTTTTGGCCTTACCAATGCACCTTCAACATTTCAAGGTTTGATGAATTCAATTTTCAAACCATTCCTTAGAAAATTTGTGTTAGTATTTTTTGATGATATACTAATCTACAACAAGTCTTGGAAGGATCATGTTGAACATGTTGACAGGGTGCTACAACTATTGAGGAGAAACAATTATATGCAAAAAGATCCAAATGTTTTTTTGGAGTACAAGAGGTGGAATATCTGGGTCATATTATATCTCATGAAGGAGTTAAGGTAGACACTAACAAAATTAAAGCCATTAAGGAATGGAAAATCCCCACATCCATAAAGCATATTCGAGGATTTCTCGGGTTGATAGGGTATTATCGAAAGATTGTTAAGAATTATGGGAGAATAGCAGCACCTCTAACAACATTATTGAACAAAGATGCACTTTCATGGACTCTAGAAGCAACAAAGGCCTTCGAACATCTTAAAGAGGCAATGTGCCAAGCACCGGTCTTAGCTACACCGTACTTCACAAAAACCTTTATTGTGGAATGTGATGCTTCAGGAAATGGAATTGGTGTTGTTCTAATGCAAGATGAAAGACCCATTGCTTTTGAAAGTCGTCCAATCAAGGGAAAGTTTTTAAACAAAGCTATTTATGAGAAGGAAATGTTGGCAATACTCCATGCACTTAAGAAATGGCGACCCTACCTAATGGGAAGACACTTCAAGGTAAAAAAGGATCATGATAGCCTTAAATACTTTTTAGAACAAAGATTATCCTCTGAAGAGCAAAAAAAATGGGTCACAAAGATGTTGGGTTATGACTTTGAAATCATCTACAAAAAAGGGAAGCAACATGTGGTGGCAGATGCACTCTTAAGAAAGGATGAAGATGTGGAAGCATTGTTGTGCGCCATTTCTATTATCCAACCAGATTGGAAAATCGAAGCAAGGGAGGAATGAAAGAATGATGAAGAAGTGTGGGCACTTATTCGAAAGTTGCAACAAGATTCCAGTACATCTGATACATTTAGCTGGCAAAATGATTCGTTATGGTACAAAGATCACTTATACCTCTGTAAGAATTCCTAGCTAAAACAAAAGATTCTTATGGAATTGCACACTTCTCCCTTAGGGGGGCACTCAGGATTTTTAAAAACTTGCCACAGGGTTAAGAAGGATTTTTTTTGGGATGGCCTTAAATCATATATTCAAAAGTTTGTGGCGAATGTTTGGTTTTCCAACAAAATAAAGTTGAAAGAATTAAGACACCGGGTCTATTACAACCTTTATCCATTCCAAGCCAACGTTGGGAGGAGGTTTCAATGGATTTTATCACAGGTTTACCCAAGTCTGAGGGAAAGAGTGTCATCATGGTGGTAGTTGACAGACTTACCAAGTATGCACACTTTTGTGCATTATCACATCCATTTAAAGCTAGTACAGGTTCTACTGCATTTATGGAAACAATTCAAAAGCTACATGGAAACCCAAAGATTATTGTAAGCGACAGAGATCCCATTTTCACTGGAAATTTTTGGAAAAAATTATTTTCTTGTCTTGGTACTCAGTTAGCTCATAGCTCATCTTATCATCCTCAATCTGATGGGAAAACTGAGATAGTAAACAAATGTTTGGAAGGATATCTTCGTTGCTTTGTATCTGATAAACAGACACAATGGGTCAAATGGTTGCCTCTGGCTGAATGGTGGTATAACACTTCCTTCCATACAGCAACAAAAATGACCCCATTTATGGCACTTTACGGGTATCAACCACCATCCATCACATCATATTTAAGAGAAAATTCTAAGGTTCAAGCAGTGGAACATCACATCGAACATCAACAACAAGTCCTTCAACTCTTAAAGCATAACCTCGTGTTGGCACAGAATAGAATGAAACAACAGGCAGATCAACATCGTAGCGAAAGAATTTTTGATGTAGGTGATTGGGTATTCCTACGGCTACAACCATATAAGCAAATGTCGCTCAAGCAAGCTAAGAAGGATAATAAATTATCACCAAAGTATTATGGTCCATACAAGGTTTTGCAAAATATTAGTACTATGGCATACAAATTAGAGCTTCCTGCAGCTTCTCGATTGCACCCAGTTTTCCATGTTTTATGTTTAAAGAAGGTTATAGGTGATAAGCTCCCAGTTCAAACAATATTGCTCAAACTTGATGAGGAAGGAAAAATTATATTGGAACCAGAAGCAATCACAGAAACAAGAACTCGGCAGTTATGAAATCGATGAATTTCAGAGTATCTTATCAAGTGGAAGAACTTATCTGCTGAAGATTCCACATGGGAGGATGAGAATTTTATACAGAAGAATCCATAACTACTCAAGTGTTGAGGACAACACTTTTTTTGAAGGAGAGGGGCATGTTGGGTCCCTATAATACTAGTGATTACCCCATTATTATTATAGTTGTACCCCTTATTAATATTGTTTTTCCCCTATTATCCCCATCTTGTTATTATTGTGCCCCATAGAATCCCTCTATTGTTATTTTTGTGGCTTTATATTATTATTGTTAGGTCGGCTGGGTTATATTGTGACTCCTTAGACTCCTATATATAGAAATGAGGTTTTGTCATTTGAATCATCCAAGAATTGTTCATTTATGTAATGTAAAGGAGGTTGCCCCCTCGAAGAGGCTAAATTCTAAGGCGTTGATCTATCTTTTCTATCTTTTCTTGAGCTGGTTTCATAACAGAACCACAACATCATTTCCCACTCTATGGATGCTCCATGGAGAGGCGATATGGATCCAAGATTTCTCCTACGAGTGAGCATAGCTTTTATTTCACCTTCATCTATAGTGGAATGGAATTTCCTCTGTTGTGGCTCCCTTTTGACCATCAATGGAGAAAGAAGATAGGGTTTGAGGTCAAAGTGATGGGAATGTTCTCCTAGGACATTCTCTATGTTCCTTTTCTCCTCTAGAATGATATATCTTTATGTCTCCATCAATTGGGATATTTGGTTGTGTTCAAAGTAACGGGTGCACCTAACAGGGAGATATTTCATGTCCCTTGTTCCCTCTAGTTTGTTTTTTTCTGAATGCTCTATCTTGCTGATGGTGAAGGTGGGGATTAATTTGTTTCATGTGCATTCTCTAGTTCCTCCTTTGAAAAGAGATCACCCCCATCTTTCTGTGTCTGTGTGCTTTGTCCCTTAGAAAGAGAAGGATTAGAATTTTTTTTAGATATGTATTAGGAATATCAATGGGAATACTTCTAATCTCTTGACAAGAAGCTTTGGCTATATCTCTTCTCTTAAGCATTCTATTGAAGATAAATGGGGCATGCCTTCAAAATTTCAATGTCCTCAATTTGAAGGGAAGGTTCTCCAAGATTCATTTTAGATCAAAGGCTGCATAATCATAAGAAAATCAATCATAATCCTAAACTCAAGGTTGTTGGGGCTCTTCTCGTGATAAGCCATCAAATGGAGCTTTTGTCTCTTTAAAGGAAGTAGTTCATTGGAAGGTTTCAAACCCAACAAAATAGATTTAAAACAATCTAGCCACCCTATATAGTAGATCAAATGGTGTAAGGTCCAACCATGTAAGTCAATATTTCAAAGATATCTTCCCTATTCTCTGCCCTCCATTCAAAGATTATTATTTTCATATTTAATGAATTTTGTCCAAAACCTTGGTAGGCAAGGAAATAAGAGCTTGGTACGCAACAAAATTGGCTAAGTAGTGGCCAAAGTCAGCTTGTGAGGCAATAAGATAGATTATACTAGTGCAGAGGTTTCTGAGGCTTGAGTAAGAATTGTATTTATTCTCTATTTTCTAACTAATGTGGTACAAATATGAAGCAATTTTGAGCAGTTTCTTTCCCCTTAGATAAATCTTTGAGCATATGTGATTGAATTTTATCTCATATTTATGTTGTGAGTTCTCGATCGATTAATTATTTCCGTTAATGAGTGGAGTAGATTCAAGTATATTTTTTTAGCCTCTTACATAATAAGTTTGAATCTACAAGGAACTTAGACATGATATCAGAGCTAGAACCATAATAGACAAGAGAATTTGAAGTGTGGGCAGGAGGTTTGAATTACAAAATCAGTGTTGTAGGTTTTCTCCAGGACTGAGAACTTCCACCAAAATCAGGATCGAGTATGTTTTGGAAGGAACCACAAATTTTGTGGCATGGAATATATGTATGGAGGTAGTATTAGATGATAACGGATTACTAGATTACATCAAGACATATGTAATTAAACCCCTTGTAGTTGATGCCCAGGATCTCGCTCAGTGGAAGAAGGATGTGGCTAAAGTGAGCAGGATCATATTGGAGGGAGTTCAAGATCATATTGTCTCGAATCTCCATGGGAAAGAAACTCCATTCGCAATGTGGAAGAACCTGATGGACTTATTTGAGAACAATAGTGACCACAAAAATCTGGAACTCAAGGACAAGATTTGGAGTATCAAGATGAAGAAGAATGACATAAATCCCTAGTACCTGAGCAAGTTTACATAGTGTTGTGATGAACTTGGTGGGATCGGTGTGACTATCCCTAAAGAATATTTGGTAGGTCTAGCTCTATTGGGTCTTCCCAAGAGTTTCCATAGTTATCAAGATTCCATGAATGGTAGAGACAAATTATCGAGCTGGGAGCGGTTATGATTTGATCTAGTGTAGGTATAAATAAGGTGGGACAACCGAGATGGGGCGTCATCTAAAGAAGAGGAGAATAACCTTTCATTAGTCAGCAAATGAAAGAAATCCAATGGAAATAATTCTCAAGGTTAGGAGGGAAAGAAGAAATACTTGTGCAACATCAAGTTCTTTCATTGTCATGAATTCAATGACTATGGCATGAAATGTACACAAAATAAGGCAAGCAAGAAGGAGCATGCAGTAGAAGTAACAGGTCAAGCTACAGCTTCATAATTTGAACTTGATTTTAATCTCATTACATTCATGGAAAGAATAATAATGCAAGTCATGTGGTATCTCGACAACAGTGCCTCGTTCCATATGACGAGGAATAGATATCTCTTCAATGACTTGGAGGAGAGAGACCTCAAGAAGAACACTGAGTTTGGAGATGACGGGAGGTATAACATGACGGTACTAGTACAATTACTTTTCAAAGGGATTTTGGCTCCCCTATAAGACTTAAGTATGTCATTTTTGTTTTGGGTCCAAAGAGGAAACATTTTTTCTTCGCGGTATTGGAAGTAGGGAAAATTTTAGGAGCTAATATTCACAGGTGGGCTAATTTTCCATGCTTTTTCCAAAAAAAAGATTCACCAATTTTCATTTTTTTCTAAAATGATTCACCCAAATTTTATAGTGCACCATTAATTTACCTTAAAAATCGTCAAAATATTACATCGACTAATATAAATCATTGGAAATATAAATATTTCTACAAAACTATCACCAAACATTTTACAATTTGCATATTAGGTATGAGTAAGATTTGTCAAGGTTTCTAAACTTTAAGATAAACTTCCATCCTTAAAATTTTCCTTGATTGGAAGACCATGGCTACACTGCGGTATTTAGAAATGGAAAGGTTTCCCTTAGACACATCGCCACGGGATAGGTGAAGAAGATTGGTGTGCAAGTCAACAAATTCTATTCACTTGAGGTCAAAGATGCATGCAAATCCTTTAGGAGCAAGGAAAACTTTAGAGACGTGGAGGTTGATAGGGAGCATAATTTACCTCTCAAAATTGAGCCTTAGAAGCAGCCTCATCAAGTTATGGAGCAACCACAATTGGAGAAGAAGAGAGGAGACCGAGTGGAAACATCCACTCAAGCAAAGACCTCCATTAGCGGGGTATTTCGAGCTAAGTGGGAAGAGGGATCACATGCAACCATACCTCCAAATGTGAGGTGGGGCGATGTGAAGCAATAGTCCCAAGAATTGCCCAAATTTGGGCAGGGTCCATTGAGGTGTTTTTAACTCATGGATAAATACTTTGCGTAGGGACCCACAATCTTTAGTAGTAGGAGGATCAATGTGAGTTAGATACTCAGGATTGCAGAGCAGTGTTGACACCAAAGTAGGAGGCTTAGTAGCAGAGTGAGCAACAACACAATTTTCCCAGTAGAGAATTGTAGATTGATCTAGTGGTTATTTTATTTTTTGATGCTCTTGAGTTGCAAATGTTGCAGTAGCAACAAAAACAGCGAGAAGTGTTTCATGCAATACATTCCAATGATGTTGGATCAGCATAGATGTGAATCGCTTTCTTGTTGAGAAGGGGTGTTGAAAATGGCAACAAGAAAATCCTAATTTAATTTTCCCTTAAGTTAAATTAGGAGAAAATTGTAATTCCACATCAGAAGACAACTTGTGTGAGTTAACTAAGTTAGTTTCACTTAGTTGATTCAGTTAATTCGATTTCAAGGCCTAACTTGAGTCATGTAGAGTGGTTCCTAAATTTTGGGAGCCTAGGGTGAGTTTAATTTGAGTTGTAACAATTTAATTCCTTTAAACTGAGTTAAAGTCAGTTAAACTAGTTCCAACTATTGGAGGAACTAGTAGGAGGTCTAGTAGTGGGGTGTAGCTTTAGTGCTCAACTAGTTAATTAATAGGGGGATAATTCCCAAGGAAACAATGCAAGGAAATAGGAGCTTGAAAGGCAGCATAATTGGCTAAGTATTGGCCAGAGTCAGCTTGTGAGGCAGTGAGATAGATTATGCTAGTGCAGAGGTTTTTTAGTCTTGAGCAAGCATTGTATTTCTTCTCTATTTTTTGACTAATGAAATATAGATAGGAAGGTGTTTTGAGTAGTTTTGAGCATATGTGATTCAATCTTGTCTCATTTTTATGTTGTGATTTCTCCATTTATTAATTGTTTCCGCCAATGAGTAGAGTAGATTCAAGCCTTTTTTTTATCATATTACATAAGAATTTTGAATCTACAAGGAATTTATGTAGATATAGACCTCAAAAAAGGGATAGTAGATCACATAATATTGAAACACAAAAGCTTTCAATGCTCACAAGTTTTAGATTATGAGAACATGGGATTTCAATGTCGAGTATATTTTCAGACAAGAAATTTGCATAACATAGGTGCATAGGCTAAGAAAAATCCAAAAAAGAAAAAGAGTTTGTCCAATAAGCAAAAAGGATGGAAGTTTTCAGAGACTCAACTCTAAGAAGATGAAGAAGAAGATATCAATGAGAGCCAACCTATCCAATTAGATGTGGATGTTCTTGATCAACAGAGAGACCAAACATATGAGGATGTTGCAGAATAGTTATGAATCATCACCCTTACTCAAAAGGGTCCTAAATTGCATAGTTTCCAGGAATCAGATGGGAATGGAGGCACAAAAAGAGCTCATGTTTCTAAGAGCTCAGGCTTAAACAAAGAATCTTCTCATATGGAATCAGGTAGAGAATTTGAATTGTTTCTTATTAAACCAAGTGTAGATGGTTGGCATAAAGTGCAATGCTTACAAAATATGAAAAATATAGTTTTATTTTTCATTATAAGAAATAAAATTACGCCTTTCTTTATTTCGAAAAAAATTAAATTAAATAATAATAATAATAAATAAATAAATAAATGAGCTCTTCTAAATATGAGATTTAGGCTTGTAGTACAATAAAATGTCTTCTTAAACTCATGAAAAATTCATAATCTAAAAATCCACCAAAAATACACTATAGAGAAAATTCCCAAATGACTTGTTTGAGACTAATTTCAAGATTAGTTAAAACCTTACCTTCCAAAAGGTATATATTATAAATTTTAGTGGTCTAAATCATAAAAAAAAAAATCCACGCACAGTATGCTCTTTTTTTACCATAATAGGAGAATATTTGTATTGAACAAAATCTACACCTAGATAAGAAACAATATAGCAAGGATACAAAGAAATCATATTGTAGGTTTACCACATCATATAGTAAAAAATAATTATCTCATGAAAGAGTTTTGACATAAAAAGTACTAGGTAAAAGATTCTTATAATCTAGACTTGATAAAAAAAACTCTTAGTATTCAACAAAATTTTAATTCCAAGCTAACCTATTTCAAAATTAGACTATGGTCTAACCCTTTAGGGGAAATAGGCTCCACAATTGAAGCATCTACATTTAAATCTAGAATTAGATACGTAAAGGATTCACTGAATTGATAGAAGAGATATCAAACAAAGTATCTAGTGTAGCAAGATGTTGTAGATATTTGATTTGGATTCTAATATTGCTGATATCATCGTTGGATCTTTAAATATATTGTCTTTTCTCTATGAGGATGTCCATTGTACAAGTAAATTGAGCCACAAATTGGATATATCCTAGTTATAGTTGAGCCATAAAAACTTAAAGGTCCTTGAATTTAGAGGCAAGGATGCAATTATTGTGTCATTTTTTCATAGTGATTAGGAATTTTTATCACACTAAGGTCCACCCAACATACCTCAACCCATGATCTCTCACTTTAGGTGAATTTTGAGGTAAAAATTGGGCCTTAATACAAAAATTGTACTAACAAAATTAACTTTAAAAGAACCAATAGGATTCAAGATGATGATGTCATCCCTAGCGGTAAATATTTTGGAGGGAAAAGAAGAAAACCACCATTTCTAACTGTATTTTTCATATTATCTCCTTAAAGGTTTACTCAAATGTCAAGTGTAAAAACGCGTTGAATGAAAAAATAAAATTCCGCATCCAACGAGTACCCACTATACATACTTTTGAGTAGACCCACATCGAAAAAATTGAAGATACATGCAAAAGGAATGTTCTACACATTGTTTCATGTGTTTTCAAGTTTTTTCGATGTGAGTCTACTCAAAAGTATGTAGAGTGGGTTCTTGTTGTACGTGGAATTTAATTATGCATCCAATGAATGTCTACACATGAAATTTTAGTAAACTTGATGATGATGATGATGATGATGATGATGATGATGATGGTTAACGTCCACTGAGACCAAATTGGTCTATTGGACCTATAATTTTCTTAATTGTCTAGCTCCTCGTCTTTCTTGGCGAGATTGGTGATGTAGCTTTCTTTTTCTTCTCTACAATCTTCCAGCTTTCTTTATCTTGCATCTCCTTCATCTCTTCTAGTTCTTGGGACATTGGTGTCTTAGCTTCACGATCTATTGTGTTTGTCCTTTTGGAGATAGTCAAAGAAGAATTTTGGTCTAGGAGATCTCCTTTACTGTTAAATGAAGATTTATTTTGTGCGGTATTCGAAACCTCATAATTGTTGATGCTTGAGGGGTTGTTGAGTTCACTTTTTTGTTTTTGGGTGGGGCTTTCCCCCTGCTTGTCTTGAGAGTTGTTTCTTTCTTGCCTGATTTCTTGTAATTCAGAGTTTTCTCGAGAGTATTCTTCTTGGATGACAATGTAGTGTTCTTTTTGTGCTCCTTCCCACCATGTAGATCTATGGTGATTTTTTCTAGCAGAATTTTTCTGGGAGGCTTTTGGGCAATTTTTGGCTAGGTGGTTTGTCTCAAAGTAGGATCGACATCTGAAGAGGACACTTTCGTAATCGAGTTTCTGGTTCCACACATAGTCTTTCCTTGTTAGGTGTATTTCAGCTAGGAATCTGGTGTTGAAGTCCATATCCACACACAGATGCATGCATAGGTGGTTCTGGCATATTCCTCTATTTCTGGGCACCTGCAGTAAAATTTTCCAATTGCATTTCCAATGGCTTCTAGTGAAGAGAAGTTCCAAAGATGCAAGGGTAGGTTTGGAAATCTCACCAAACTAGTGTTGAGGTTATGACTGTTGTTGAGGGATCAAATGATGGCTTCCATGGCCTCATGAATAGGCCTGATTTATCCCAAAACCAAGGGTCAGAATCTAGAATACATTGTCTGCTTTCAGGGTTTTAAAAATCTACTATAAAGAAACCCCTAGCATAGGGGTAGATATTAATTGCATCAGGAATTAGAGGCTTCCTTACCTCTGAGATCCAACTATGGAGAGCTGTAAGTTGCAGCCAAAAACCATTGAATCGGCATGTTAGGGCACTTTTAGAGAACTTCAAAGCCTCACCGAGTGAGGCCTGGACCTCTTGGACAGTGGGAGTTGGGGCTTCACTGACGATATGGGCAGGAGCTTGCCCCCCAGAGGCAGACGAAACTGAGCCAGTAGATATTTTCGTGAAGCTGGGAGCCATCTGGAGAATGTTCTCCCGCTAAGTATAAAAGATTGCCGAAGAGAAAGCCATGGAAGATTGTCGAAGAGAAGAGAAAAGAAAAAAAAAAAGAGAAAAGCCGCAGAACTATAAACCGAAAAAGACCCAATCAATGAGAAGAGATTTAGCTTGAGGAAGGGGGCCGAAATATGGGCTCTGAGACAGCTATAAAAGAAGCTTTAGGATGGCCGAAAGTGGTCTCAAGAAAATACCCAGTCACAGATTTGCAGATCTGAAGGAGCCGCAAATCTAAAAGAGCCACAGATTATTACAACTATCTGAAAGAGCTGTAGAGCATGGTCATCCGCAGATCTGAAAGAGCCGTAGATCATTCAGCTATCTATATTTTGAATATGACAGCCACTTTTAACTCTGACCAAGGCCACTTCATTACCACCATATGGTCCGGGAGAAACGCCCTCTGATAACTCTCTTACGAACCGACGGGTAAAAGAGACAAGAAAAATCTTAAGCGGAAGAACACCTTAGCTGGAGAGGGAAGCAAGACCGGGAATGTATATTAAATGTGCCGCAGAGCCGTAGATCATATCATGGCAGATCTAAAAGCCTTAGTGAATGCAATTAAAATACAATTAAAAGGGTAGTTTCCTTTCTTTTTCTTTAAAAAAATCTCTTATTTTATTATTTTAGCTATTATTTTATTATTTTCCTTCAAAGGCCTATTTTAGACCTCAAAATTCCTATAATGTAAAATTTTCCTAGAAAACTAATATTAATCCAGAAGGAACAATAGAACCTTAGGAAGAACTTGATTGGATAATTCAACTACAATAGGTGATAAAACTCCTTTCAAGACAAACAATCCATGATGGAGAATAAACAAAACCAAATTATACACTACAAAGAAAAGAGATGTGCCCTAAAGCAGCATCCTTGGGTGAATAAACCAATTCCATCTAACCTACAATCCAGGAATCATTACCATATTCTTGAAGAATAAACTATCGAGTTGGTATGCCCTTATCTAACCTTGATAAAACTATATGCCACAATTTCCCCACTTGATCCTTATCAGCTTCCTCCTGAAGGAACAAACGTATGGGAGTAATCATGCAAACCCTCCTCTACCTCAATTCCATTGTGTAACTTCAAAAATTCCTATGCTCCTTAAGGTATTGACCCATAAATTCCTCCCTGTGATGGGATATCATCCCTATATGTTTCAAGAGTGAAGTAGAGGGAACAACCATGCCAAGTGACTACAAGAGTATAAACAACACCATTTTCTCTACTAGTTAACACAACTCCATGATTCCACCTGTCATCTTGTTAAAGGGTTGAAACATATGATACATGATACTAAAAACTTAGTTGTAAAATTATTAAGGGCTCTTTAATAGTGTTCGAGTGTAGGGTATGATTTTCTTGAAATTGAACCGAAGATTCCAAGCTGGAGTAGATCCTTTTCAAAATTGCATTGAGATTTATACCTAATGGTGAGGAGCTAAAATAAAAATGTTGAACGATGACTAAGAAATCCTCCACAATGATCCATATATGGATTTTGATAGTATCAACTCATAACACACCTTGAATAATAACATAGGCCTTTGTATCAATATTGGATGCCTTGCCCAAACATTAGGAATAAGCTAATTCTTGTTTTCTTCTAGAGTGCACTAGAACACCCCCCACCCTAGCACATGCGACCAATTTCCACACATAATATGCTATGTTTCCTTATCATTCTTAAAAAATCAAGTTTTAAAACATCCCCAAAATAATGTTATAGCGAAAATTTCAAGGTTTAAAGCATCCCCAAAAGAATGCTATAGTGAAAATTCCAAGAGGACTATTTTAAAATTGATTTAGTATTAGTCATAAACCCTATGTGACATAGCATATATCTCCAAAACTATATTGAACCCAAACCTCAATTTTTTGCTACTTTTACCTTGATATCTTGCATTCATTTTCTCAAACTTTTGTTGTTTTCAATATCATAGAAAAAATTATAATGAAATTACAAGATGTCGTGATTGAAGTGGAAAAATCATAGGATCGTAAGCTCTAATGCCAAATTTTCTAACCAATTTTTGTTGAAAAAATAAAATGAATTCAATAACAAATGATTTTAAGGGGAAAACCTCCTTTCATAGTGAATCAAATACACAAGACGAGATGATATGTTTATAGAAATAAATCTCCCTTATTATCAATAGGATATAAAGTGACATGATGTGACCCACCACTAGGACAACTTAATGATAAATAATAAACTGATAACGAATGCTTGTTAGGTCCTTAATATAGGTCGAGAAAGACCTTGATCCCCTAATTTACTTGGGCATTAGATGCTTTCCACTAGCCATATGTTCATATTCCTGCATAATCCTATGTTCAACTTATCAAGATGAATTTTAATTTACCATTATATAGGTTGTACATAGATGTATGGTGGTTGTATGAACTATAAATTGTTGGAGTGATTCATTCTTCATTCCTTGGGTCTATTTTCTCATAAATAGGGTGGCTACATTTCAATGTTATTTATTTAATCATATCCAAGTTAATTACATTTATGATTAAGTCATTCAATTCAAGTTGGTCCATTTACGTTCTAATTAAGTGGCGACAGATTCATTTGTTGGTTGATTCATCTTTGCCCTATTTGATAGGTTTCTTGTTGCATTGGATTCTTTTGGGTCAAATTACTTTCATCCTAAGTGAATGCACTCTTCACATGATCAATTACCATATACATGGATGACCTCACTGAAGTAGGTTGATTTCCATCCAAGTGACTCAAAGCAAATTGGTTGAATTATTTCACTTTGACTTATCTCCATATCTCATTCTGGGCGATACCATGTTTTGGCATGGTTCTATGCATGAGAAATGTGATCTCTATAATGAATTTGATTTGTGTCAATTTAAGTAATAGGATATAATTTATGTCTTTATGTCAACCAAAACATAGTGCATGTAGAAATATGGTGATAGAATTGCAGTTGCTCAAGAAATTTAATCTGAATCAAGAGACATAATTCTACTGTACTACTCTGTGAAAAATAATTCACAATTTAAAATGACATTCGAAAACACACATAAATCACATATACAAGTACACTGATTTGTATAGGGGAAACCACCTAGTAAAAAACCCTTAAGATTGCTTGCATTAATCAGATTAATAGAGAATGTGTTACAATTGTTTGTCTGCTTTGAGCACAACCCGCAAGTGAATAAACTATCTCTCTTCTCAATGCAAAGCTCTAACCAAGACTTGGTAAATTTATACCTTAGCTTGAGCCCCTATTTCCTTGCATAGATCCTGAGGAATTAAGGCCCTAGTTTTTAGGAATTTTCCTCTAATTGATTGTGCAATTCCCAAGGTTTGTCCTCTGACTGCATGCAACACCTATACACTCAAGACTAGTCTACAACTTATGTTACAGTTCCTCAGAATCTCCACCATAGTTGGGGAACTCAAATTCTCTGCATGCACTAGATATTTTTGGTTTATTGATCAGTTCACTTGATGATCATTGAGTTAAATTATTGCCTCACGACACAACTGACCTCCAACTAGTTCTATCAACAGTTAGAACTAGTTTAACTGAATATAACTAGAAATAACTAAATTGGATCACTACAAATTAGAAATCACACATGCTTAACTGAAATCCAAGCCATCTAACTGGAATTTACTAAGCTAACTGAGTGACGAGAGTCCTTCCACTTCTGTTAACTACCTCCAACTTGTCTGCTGATGTGGAAATTTGAATTTTATCAATTTGACCAAGGCAAAGTCAAATTGAGACTTTCTTGCTACACTTCTCAACACTTTGTCTTAGCAAGAAAGGGACGTTTAACCACCCCTATCCTAAAAATGTGGAATTTGAACTTCCCTCTAGACAAATCCTTTGTTAATATGTCAACATCTTGTTCCTCTATCAGAATGTATTGTAGCAACATTATCTTCCTTTGCAAACAATCTCGTAAATGATGATATAATATATCTATATGCTTGGATTGATCGTGAAATACCAAATTCTAAGAGAGCTTAATGGAAATTTTATTATAAAAATAAATCACAGTTGGATCCATCTCCTCCCCAAATAGTCCCACAAGTATCTTTCTCATCCAAACTGCCTCACATGTTGATTGACTTGCAGCCATGTATTATGTTTCTACCAAGATTAGCACCATAAACCTCTGGTTCATGTTGTACCAGGAAACAGTTGTGGACCCAACATTAAAAATTCCATCTGATGTACTCTTTTAGTCATATGGACTCCCTTCCCAATCTACGTCTATGAAGCCACACAGCTTCACTCCCTTTATCTGTCTGTACCATAGTCCCTACTAGATAGTGCCTCTAAGGCAGTGCAAAGCATGTTTCATTTCCTTCCAATAAAATTTGGTCAGCCTAATCATAACTTGGCTTGGCTATTTAAGTGAATAGCACATATATGTTCATGTGTTCACAAGATACATCAGTGAACCAACTATCTATCAGTAAATGGTTGCAGCAACCTCTTCACCTGAAGTGGCATACTCCTTCCTCCAGTTGGTCACTAGAGGTGTTTCCATGGGATTACAACTCTCCATACAAAATCACTGCAGTATCTTGTTGGCATACTTTCCTTGATACACAAATAATTCCTTATCGCATTGCCATACTCCCAGCCTCAGGAAGTAGTGCATGAGACCCATGTCCTTCATCTCAAATTCCCTTGCAAGGTCCTCCTTGCAAGAGCTAATTAGTTTCTCATCACCTATCAATATTAAATCATCAACATATAAAATAATGATAATCAATTTACCTTCTACCAAAATATGAGATAGTTTCACAACCGCTTCACTTTTAGTGAAGCCCAATCCAGTGAGATAAATGTCAAGCTAAGTGTACCAAGCTTGGAGTGCCTGTTTGAGACTATACAACAATCGCTTGAGTCTACACACATGAGGCTCCCGATAAAATGTCTCAAAACCCTTTGGTTTCTCAATGTACTCTTCCTCCTCAATAAAACCATTGAGAAGTGTTATTTTTACATCCATTTGGTGGATATTCCACCCCATCTACGCAGTGAATGAAAAAATTGATCTAATGGATGAATACCTTTCTTTGGGAGCAAAGGTTTCCTCATAGTCAATTCCATCAACTTGAGAGAATCCTTTGGCCACAAATTTTGCCTTATACTTCTCTATGATTTTGTTTGTTACATGTTTAACTTTGAAGATCCACCTCGAACCCACAACTGATTTATCTATTGGTCTTGGCACCACTTCCAAAACATTGTTCTTCATGATGGATTCATATTCTTCCACCATGGCATCAATCCAAATAGGTTTCTCAACTGCTTCCTAAAAGGAGGATGGCTTAGTCTCTGCAAGCTCAGTCATTAGATCCATGTAGTCAGTGTACCTCTCAGGTGACCTCCTTTGTACAAATTTGAAAGAGCTCCCACATTCTCCCTCGTATCCCGCACTAATCTATTAGCTTCTCTGGTTCCTTTTTTACCTTCTTTGGATGTTTCTGCTTGAGTGGATGTCTCCATTATACCTCCTCTGTTACTCCATTTGTGGCTTCTCCACAGCTTATGGAGGCTCCTCCTAAGGCTCTTACTTTCGAGCTAAAATCTCTTCTTTTGGTGGCATTTGAAGCTCCCTCTCAAGAGGGCACCACATCGCTTTCTCCTCATGAAACTTTACATCCCTTTGCACAATTTTCATTCTAAGGGAAGGTAAGTACACACGGTAATTTTGTGGAGTTTCAGTGTAACCCACAAAACCCCCCAACTTTGTTGTAAACTCAAGTTTCTTCCTTGAACCTTTGGAGACATGGCAGTAAATAGAGGCTCCAAAAATTATGAAATGGCACACATTCAGCTTTCCCTCTGATAAATACTCCTCTAGTGTAATCATACCAAGAATCAATGAGGACTCTGGTTCTACAAGTAAACTGCGATGTTACATTCTTGTTCCCACAAATGCAATGGTAGGCCTTGGTCATGTAGCATAGCTCTAACAGCTCCAACAATGTTTTAATTCATTTTCTCAACTACCCCATTATGTTATGGGTTATGGGGTGTTGTTAGCTCTCTTTGAATGCCTTCTTTTGCATAGAAATCCTTGAAGACATTCGAAACATACTCACCTCCATTGTCACTCTTGAGAAAATTCACCTTCTTGTTAGTCTCTTTCTCAACTAGTGCCTTGAATTATACAAACTTTGAGAATGTCTCATCCTTCTTCAACATGAAGAAGATTCAACACTTCCTTGAGAAATCATCAATAAAAATAACAAAGTATTTATGTTTAGAAGTGGAGGTTGTCGAGAAAGTTCCACAAACATTAGAGTGGACTCTTTCCAAGGCTACATGTTCTTTGTTGTCTCGATCATGGATTGTGGATTTTACATACTTCCCCAAGGTACAAAATTTCCATACATCTTGCTTCTCATGTGATCCTTTAGGGATGCTAGTGGTTATTTTTTGCATAATCTTTAAGGCACCATGATTCAAATTGACTAGTCTCCTATGTCAAAGCTCATCAACATCGCGACTATGCACTTTCTCTACCTTATCACTTAATGCAACAAAATATTCCACATCAAGTTTATATAGGTTCTTCACACAAACCCTAATCTTCTTCACTTATCCAATGGCTATCTGCCTCAGAAAGGATTTACCTTTACTGAAGCTCACATCATGCCCACAATCTTCCAAAAATGCTACAGAGATGAGGTTCTTCTTTAGGCCTCGAACAAACATGACATCTTTGAGGCGAAAAGGGGATCCTGACTCCCTCTTAAAGGTTACTACACCAATATCAGTAGCATTGTACCTTCTGTCGTCCCCAAGCTCAATATGCATCTGGAGATATTTCTCCTCCAGGTCACTGAGAAACTCTTACACCCTGTCATGTGGAACGACGCACCTCAGTCCAAGTACCACACACTCCCCATCGCAGTGTTAGTCATGCATGTGATCAAGGTCAAGTCTAGCTCAAATTGTGAAGCAAAAGCTTCCCCTACTGCTCCCCCTAAGTTCTTCTTGCTAGACTTTTTATGTGGACAATTTGTAGCATACTACCCAAATTCATAACAATTGAAGCATTTTGTTTTGGACAAGTATTTCTTCTTTCCCCCTTGGCTAGATTCTGGTTTGGTTTGAGACTTCTTCCATTTTCGCTTCTTTCCATTTCCAAACAATGCAAAATTTTCTTCATCCTCTCCCTTTAATGAACTTCCATCATTGTTACTTCACCTCATCTCTTGTTGTACCAAATCAGACAATAACCGTTCCCAATTTGGTAATTTCTCCCTCCTTTTCATTGAGTCTTGGTATATATGCCAGCATTTGGGAAGGCCTAGAAGAGTTAGGCTCACCAAGTCATCTTCTACAACACTCACACGAAACCTTCCAAGCTCATCCCGAACTTTTGTAAATCTAGTGAGATACTATGGAATAGTATCATTCTTCTACATCTTGATATTCCGAAGTTTGTCTTCGAAGGTCAATTTTCTATGGCCACTGTTATTCTTGAATATCTTTGTCAATCCCTTCCACATAGCAAAAGGAGTTTCTTTCCCATTGATATTTGAGACAATGTGGTCTCGCACTCCCTCCAAGATTATTATCCTCACCTTAGTTACATCTTTCTTTCATTGGGCTAGGTTCTATGCATTAGTTGATCCTGGTTTTGTAATGTTTATCTACATATTCCAACAATCTGTTGTCATCAAGCACCTCCTCCATGGGATCCTTCCATGTAATGAAATTTGATCTTCTTTCGAAGGCATACTCCAATCTCAGTTTTTTTAATGTCATTCTCCCAACTCTTAAGAGATCTTGCTACATTGAAGCTGAAAATTTGAACCTCCTAAGGAAAAACTTCGAAATTCTTGTTCTAATGTAAACCCTGCTTCGATGCCATGTAGAAATATGGTGATACAATTGCAACTTCTCAAGAAGTTAATCTAAATCGAGAGACACGATTATACTCTACTGCTTTGTAGAAATTAATTCAAAATTTAGAACAATATTCACAAACATGCATTAATCACATACACAAGTACATAGGTTTATCTAGGGGAAACCAACTGGTAAAAACCCCTTAAGCTTACTTGCATTAATCAGATGAATAGGGAATGTATTATGATTACATTCCCACTTTGACCACAAGCTGCAAGTGAATAAACTATCTCTTTGCTCAATGAGAAGCTCTCACCCAGACTTAGTTGATTTTTGTCTTAACTTGAACCCTATTTCCTTGAGTAAATCCCAAGGAATTAGGCCCTTATTTTTAAGTATTTTTCCTCCAATTAATTGTGCAATTCCCAAGGTTAATCCTCTGACTACATGCAACACCTATACACTCAAGACTAGTCTACAACTAATGTTACATTGTCTTGGAATCTAGGGAACTCGAATTCTATGCATGCACTAGCTATTTTTGGTTGATTAAGATGACCACTCAGTTAGATTGTTGTCCCACTACACAACTTACCTCCAACTAGTTCTATCAATAGTTAAAACTAGTTTAACTAAATAAAAATGGAAATAACTAAACTACATTGCTACAAATTAGCAATCACACATGCTTCACTGAACTCTAAACCCTCTAACTTAAATTTACTGCGCTAACTGAGTGACAAGAGCCTTGTCACTTTAGTTGTCTCATGATGTGGAAATTCGAATTTTCTCAATTTGACCAAGGCAACTTGTCAAATTGAGAATTTCTTGCTATAAGATCCTGTCCTAGCTTACCTTCGCCCAGTAACAGGAAAGGTAGAGACAAAAGTCAAGGCGGTGGAAGCTATTGATTGAGTTAGAGTTTCATCCATTGATCCAGTTGATTCTTTAGTTGTTTTTCGTGTTTACCCCGATATCCTCAACTGTGTATCGAAAGGCGGGGCAGCACAGCCAGCCGGGGGTTTTTACGTCCAGTATGTCCCCCCCCCCCTCCCTTATTCCCGACATGCTATGGTGCCCAGGGTAGTTCCCATAGAGCGAGTCGATTCTGTATCACCGCGGAGCAACTGCAGTGTCCGAATCGAATCCATCTACTTCTCAATAATGTAGTATATGAAAGAAATAGATTAATTGTGACTTTCTTCTATTTTTTCCATACATGAACACATGAGTATTTCTTACATGACGATCTTCATAGTGATTTGATAGCCTTTGTAGTGATTTGGAAAATCTTAAACTCAAGAACACATTCATGTTCATGAAAATGCAAACATGTTTATGCATGAGCATTTTCCTACTAATTCATTGCCACTTTTTCTTTCTACAAATATCCATGAGTCGTGTATGGTTAAAATATATAAATTTAGAAACAATCATTTAAGAATAGAAATTTTACTTTTATATTTAATTTAAAATTTATCAAAATTTAATTCCCATTCTTAATAAATATAATTAATACTTAATATTGTATTTATTTTAAATATTATTAAAAAAATAGTTATCGTATTTTCTTTTTAAATTAATGGTAAGGTTTCGAAAACATTATTTAAATTATAATGGTCGTGAAGTTTTTGGAGCATTGTGTGAAATTCTTGAGGTGTGAATATATTACCTAGTGTCTAATGGGTGAACACATCACTTATCGAAAGCTGAGATTAAACACCGAAAAGTGCGAGAACAAGTAAATATCGAGAAAAATAATCGGAAATGATTATGACCATAAAAAGATAAATATAACTATTAATGAAAATCAAATTATTAATTAATTTATTAGTAAAAAACGAGAATGAGAAAAAATAAAAGTATTATTATAATAAATCAAATTTCATAATGAATTGAATGAAGTCGATGGTTTATATTTACTCCCATGATCCAATTGAATTTAAAATATTATGATTATTAATAAGTTATTTTATTAATAAATAGAAATAAAATATTAAAAAATTAATGAATTGATTATTAAACTTGTTTAAAATTAATGTAGGATTAAATTAGACTTATTAAGTGTTCATGACAGAACAAAAATTGCAGAAAATATTATTAATAAATTTTAAATAAAAATATAAAAATATATAATAATAGAAATAAAGAATTAACCAATTAAATTTTTAATAGGAAAAGATTTTAAATATCATATATATGTCATATTAAATTAGGTTATTAATTAAAATAAATTATTTTTTTTTTTAAGTTTTGTAGGATTACATTTTTATGTTTAATTTTATTTATTGTAGTATCAAAGATTTGAACTAAGATTTTATGTTCAGTTAAACTTTTTTTCCACAACCATTACCTAATTAAATTACACCATACACACAAAGTTAAATTATATTATTAATATAATGTTAAAATAAAATAAATTTATAATGAAAAAATAAATAAAATTAAAATATATAACTAATAGAAGATTTAATTAACAAAATGAAATATAGAAAGAATTAAAGGTAATAACGAGTAAAGAAAAGAGGGGAAGGGGTTAACGGGGAAATGGAACAGATGAGAGGGAGAATGGGGGAGGCAGGGACAGGGGAAGGGTTGAAACAGATAGGAGAGGGAGAAGGGGGAGGCAGGGACAGGGGAAGGGTTGAAACAGATAGGAGAGGGAGAAGGGGGAGGCAGGGACCAGGGAAAGATTAGGGTTAAAAAAATAATATTTTTGAAAGTTGACTCCTTCCCATTGTCTTTAAGAACCACTTTATTGGAATTTTTACTCACCAGATACACATTGCCGTTTTGTATTTTTAAAGATGAAAATGCAGGTTTTTAATGACTACTTATCTATTTTTATTTGTTGAAGCGGACTGAAGTACACTTACCGTAGCTTTAATGCTTTTATACGCTTCCCGAAAAAAATGTTCTGCGGTAAGGAACATGTGCTCATGCCACATTGCCTTTTATAGAAACTTCAACGCCCGGATCATCTGCTTTCAACACCGAAAACAGTATCCAGTCGATTGAAGTAAATTCTTTTATAGAAACTTCAACGCCCGGGTCATGTGCTTTCAACACCGAAAACAGTATCCAGTCGATTGAATTAAATTATAATAAAAAGATGAGGTGTTGCAGCGTGAATTTCAACCTGCGTTTCCCTTTGAGATGAGAAAATAAATATTTCATATTCCATCACACTCGGGCCTCGGACTCAGGGACGTGGGATACGCTGCGATTACGGATCGTCCTCCTGAATCCAGAGGTCACTCCGACCATGTCCTCTCTATTCAACGCCACTCATATTTTCTTCTATTTATATGTTGCCTATCTTTCCTGCAAATCACTTTCATTCTTAATTTGCCTCCTCTTATCTCTCCAAATTATTTGGAGCGCTTCCCTCTTTGCATTTGCTCGTTCGTCCGCTACTTCTGGCGTTGCGGATCAATTATTCTCTCTTACTTAGAAGGAAGAAAGCAGGAATAGAGACACTGTAAATTTAACATTCGACGACAATGTTAAGCTCTACTAAGAACGGAGGATCAGGATCAGGACCCCTCTCTCTGAGATCATTGAACCATATTTCTTTCATCTGCAGATCCATAGAAGTGTCCGCTAAATTTTACGTAGATATCCTGGGTTTCATTCCGGTTAAAAGACCTGGATCGTTTGGCTTCGATGGAGCCTGGTAACCAAATTGATTTTGTTTTGCTATATTTTACGTTCGCATTTTACACATTTATTCCAAAATGACGAATACCTAAATCAGAGCTGAAGATAAGTTCATGGCAAAAGGTATACCTGTTATCTGGATGGGGCATGGTTATGTTCATCGATAAATTATGATTAATGCTTATTTTGGTGGATGTACAAAAAAAATGTTCCCAATATGGTTTATGTGGTTTATGTACTGGTGATTTGTTAATACAAATTCCAGTGTAATATGGTTTATGTGGTTTATGTACTGGTGATTTTGTTAATACAAATTCCAGTGTGTTTTTCAGATTCGTTGGCAAAAAGTTAAAACACACATAGTAGTCGCAGTAAAACAATTTCATATTACAATACTTTTCCAAAATAAATAGTGGAACAAGATGTTTGTAGTTTATAATTTTTGGTTTATACTTTCGCAGGTTGTTTAATTACGGAATAGGCATCCATTTGCTGCAATCTCCGAACCCAGAGAAATTACCGAAGAAAACTGAAATCGATCCAAGAGACAATCACATCTCATTTCAGGTATGTCTATTCACCTAGGTGCATGAATAATTAGTAATTACCAGCCGATTTTCTTGCTGATTTCTGTAGATGACTCTACTGAGTTTCGCATGTGTTTCGAATTGCAGTGCGATGATGTGCAGGCAGTAGAGAGAAAGTTGCAAGAAATGAAGATAAAATATGTGAAACGAATCGTGGAGGAAGGAGGGATTTATGTGGGTCAGCTCTTCTTCCATGACCCTGATTGCTATATGATTGAGCTCTGCAACTGTGAGAATCTTCCAGTGGAGCCCATCGTGGGGTCTGCATCGAGCTGCAGTCTAAGATTGCCTGCTAATCCGTGGACTCCATGCATAGGGGTTCAAAAGAAAGAGCAATGTCTGCAAATTCAGTCAACAGTGATGGAGTAGATGATTATTGCGAGTGCAACCCCAAGACAAAAGGAGTTTGCTACGTAAATTATGAAGCTTACAGTCGACAGTTTTTTCTTTTTCAAATTTCTACGCAGAATTTCTTGTAGATAACTTATAATAAAGATCGATGAAGTTGTTTCATATATGATGGCTGAACTTGTCATTCCAGATTTTTAGAATATTTAAGAATTAGATGGTTATAAAAAAATAAATTCACTTTCCTTATAATTTTCTAATTCCTAGATATTTCTATAAATCTGCAATGCACATAAAAAATACCTATATGTGATGCTAAAATTCAGGCCCTCGAAAATATTCGAAGCTATGCCTATCTTCGGAAAAAACATACCTGGATGGAGTTTTGTTGCGTTGCTTTTTTTCCTTTTTGTTGCGTTGATTTGATTACCTTTTTTTAAGTAAAATATAAATATTAATACCAGAGAGTTGTTTTTAGTGAGATTTGTTGGAAGTTTTTTAGTGAGATTTTTTAGTTTAATTTTTTTACAAGTTTGATAGGTAATTTTGGATAATGGAAGTGTCTTTTTGATTTTTCAGATGTTTAATTTATATACAAAATTTAAAAACTAGTTTATATAACACAAATTAAGATTTCACCTTAAATTTTTTAGCAAAATTTGAGCACCAAAAAATCCAAAAATCTCACTAAAAACAACTCCATATTTAAATGGCTCAACTTCAACATTTTATATGATCAGTTTTTCTGTTAGTCATACCTGTTTTAACATCAACATAGATGTATTTTAATTTCAATTTTAAATGTATTTTAAAATTTAAAATTTCAGAGTTTACCAAGTATAGTGAGGCATTAAATTTACTGAATTTTATATTTATATTTTAGGAAATGAAAGTAAAATAAAAAAATAAAATAATTTATTATTTTTAATTAAATTAATATTATTTATTATTATTATTTTCATATAATTTAAAAGATCTAAAACCCACACTAATTACATACTAATGTAAAAGCCTTGCACATCAAACACGATGTGTAATCAACTTCACACTAATGCAAAATGAATGACGGGCGAGAATAGTAGATGAGTAATGAGATAGCAACAAACATGTTGAACCTGTGATGTCAAATCGAAATCGATAGTTGAGAAATCAAACAAAGGTTGAACGGGATATAATAATTTCCCGAAAGTCAAACAAGCACAGATAACATTGATAACTTTACCTAAAAAATTCTTTAATGTTTGATCCTCAAAAATGTCAAACAAACACCAGATAACATTGATCACGCCACCCTTAAAAATTATTTAAAGTTTGATCCATTAACATCATCTATATATATATATATAACATATCACTCACATTATCTGCAACCATCATACTATGTGATTCTCAAATAATAATTCGTATCAAGGTACGTCATTAGTTTCATTATCATTGCTTTTCGATTTGGGTACAAATGCAAAATGTAAAGTCAATTATCATGTTAAAATAGAGTAATAATTTCTCATTACATATTTTCTAATAATTTCATGAAAGAAAACATCAGGTTATTTCTCATATTTGAGAAGATAGAGTAAGTGATAATATTGAGTTTATGATTTAATTTAATGTTTTTTTTTAATAGATGGCAAATTTATTGGATGAAAATAATGCTAATATGTGATTCTAGAGGAAATATAATTAATTGAAAGATGAATAATATAGTTAAAAATTTTATGATAAAAATTAATACTAATGTAAAACTGAAAGATCAAATTAAAAGTCAGGTTGAAGTTAAATGTTCAACTATATTAAAACAAATTGGATAATGGTACGGAGCTAAGGGAAATATATGTGGAGGTGGGGGACTAATTAAATTGCCAGGTTGATTTACTTCAGAAGTGCCATTGGATTAGGAACAAATACCATAGCAAAACTGATAGTTGCTTGGTCCGGATTAGGAACAAATACCATAGTAAAACTGATAGTTGCTTGGTCCGGATTAGGAACAAATACCATAGCAAGCAAAACTGATAGTTGCTTGGTGCCTCTTGAATGTAGCAAAGATAAAAAACGTAAAATGCATATTGATCTTTGGAGACTCGAGATGCGTAATTGAATGGATGGCAGGGTTGCTGAGTTAGAAATTCTAAATCTTGAACCCTGAAAGCACATAATCCGTGGACTAAAATGCCACTTTTCAACATATCTTCAGACAATATAACAGGACTACTGACACGTACAATCTATTAGAGGAACTTCAAGGCTTCCAGGTACAATCAACCTATACAATCCATCTGGAACATTTAAATTAATCCCTTCAACTGAGTAGAAAAATGGAAAACACAGCTCTCAACTTTAAAGACAAAGGAAAGAACAAAACAACATTTGGAATTTACAGAAAGCATACTACAAGTGCAAAACTCTTGGTTTTTCAGAATTTCGTATTTCAATTCCTTTTTGAAATGTAATTTTGGTTACTCACAGTGACAAAAACACGTTTGAGGTTTGTTCTAGGTCTATAAGCTGACAGAGTTTAATGTACTTCTCTGACAAGAGTTGATCTTGCTAAAAGAATCTGAGATCATTCAAATGCACAAAGCACAAAGAAGAAATAGCTGTAATCTCTACTTTTTTTATTCAATTGTATAACAAAACAGTAATATATTCAGTGAAAAAAAAATTATGCTATGGTAGTAGATTGATGATTAATGTTCTTCGATGGTTCCAGATATGAACATACAATTCTTTTCTCGAGATGAGTCTCTAGCAATCCAAAATCATTATAATACATAGTTTAAATATATTAATTACAAAAGGTGAAAGGTGATTTCTTTAAGTAGGGATCCTCACCTCTTCAAACTAATTTTCATCGGAAGGTAGTTTTCACAGGGATAGATTTGTGTTCTTCTACAGAAGCATGCAGTTATGTTTTCCATAATCAAAAACAAGGGGAAAGAATGCACCTAGAACTCTTTCAGTGAAAGAAATAGTAAATAATCGTTTCATCCACTTTAGTTTTGTTTGAACATGTTCGAGAATCATGAACACTGATTTATGGAAAATTATTCGATCATAATTCCAACATCTCTAAGTAGGCAATATAAAGGGTAATTGGAGCAATCAATGTGTATACTAATATATATAGGCCTAATGCTCTTTTGGGAGGGAAAATTATCCTTAGGGAATAAATTTTGATATGGGGTTTATAAAGAATACAAGAAAGAATTCTGCTTTTGCAACAAAATTATAACACTCATTGAATTATGAAAAAGTGGTGTTCATAAATGGATACATAATAGTATAATGAAGAATTTAAATCACTAACTAATCCCACAAACAACCATTTATAAACTATATTTGGTTCAATAAGCACACTTACAAGTCCATAGAAAACATTAAATCATAGCTTACTAGATTGTATTTAAGCCTCATAGATCTAGGATCTTATCTTAGTTTTGTTGTCACCAATCGCATCACATTCCTTGCTCATTGTTTGTACCCATCAAACTCTTGCATCTTCCATTTATATCTTTTTTTCTCACCCACAGCCTCAAGAATAACACCTTGACCTTCATGTACCACAAGGGACTTATTCTCAACTATGCCTTACCTCGAGCAGATCTGTATTATCCTCCTGTAGCTTCTGTATTATCAAAACTTCTGTATTATCAAAACTGTTCTCCTCTAGCCTAGGAAAAGGTCTACAACCTCATTGTCATAAGAAAAGGGCTTCCTACCTCCACACTACTTCAAATAATAATTTGTTGCCACTCACAGTTGGTTCTAACCATGAGACCTCAAGATACAACCCTCAAATGCCTCAACTATCTTGTTGTCATAGTTAGGGTCTCAAGAGTATTTCACTACCACAGAATGTTGTCCTAGAAACCCTTACTACCACAAAGTGGTAATTGTTGCCTCAGATACCCTTGTTTCCACATAAGATTACCTCAAAAACCCTCGCTTCCATAAAATGTTGCCTCAAAACCCTCATGTCCATAGAATATTGCGTGATAAACCCTTGTTTCCACAAAATGTTGGCTCAAAAGCCTCGCTTCCACATAATCATGCCTTAAAAACCCTAGGTGCCAAAAACTGTTGCCTCATAATAGTCATTTCCAGAGAAACGTTTCTCGGAAAAAATGATCCTCCACTCATAATTGTTCCATGTAATCAGAAAAATAGAAGGATTGGCTAGGGTGCAATCTTTCACCACCAAAAATAATCAGAAATAAGGGGTCTTAAAACTCTCTAAGGGCCTCAACCCGAAATCAAAAAGATCAACAATCCATTATGATCACAATGAGTCTCCTCTCCCCTTTCTATAGAATTCCTTTGGGGTTTTCCCCTCCTAATTTTAATTTTGAAGGCTATTAAGTTTCCCTCCATTTTCCCCAAATTTGACTTCTTTTGCAAGTTTCCCTCCATTTTCCATAAATTATCTAATAGTACCTAAGTAACATCAAATAATGGGTTTCCCCCTTTATAAATGACTATAACCTGGGAGGTTAAATAGGTTACTATGTGCTCCCTTGGGAAACTAAATTTGAAAAAGACTTTACAATCTCCCCTTCCCAACATTTCTTGTCCTCAAGAAATTACAAAATTGGATGTTGCAAGATCTGTTATTGCACATATGCAACCAACTTTTGGGATGGGTCCTGTGCAAAATATTTATGTGCTTCCTTATACGTAATAGGACTATTTACAACCAAGTGAGCAACTTCAAATGCAATTACAAGAAATAGGTGAGGATGCTTTACAAAATACTATGCTTGAGACTTGGTCACGAATATGAGAGCTTGAATTATAGTGCTTACTTGAAGATACACTCTGATGAGCCTCATCATTTGGTAACTATATCCACCTTAATTCACCTCCTAGCTTAGTCAAATCAACTCTTCTCACAATTTATTACATTTTTTTATTATATTTTGTTTAATGAGATGACTCAAAGTGAGATATTATGCCTAGTGGACTAATGTGCATTGGATTGAGGTTTGTGAGAGAAAATCAGGGATTTTGGCATGACTAAAGCATGAAACTCGAATGGGACAAGGAAGAGAGATTGTAGCAGTTAAATCCTCCTCATTTACTCCTCCCTCATTCGAATATTCCTCCAGCAATCACACTAGCTTGGAGTGCAAGCAACCAATTGATGAAGATCAAAAGGCAGCCGAACAAGTGATAGACAAAGAGTTAGTTTATCTCGAGTTTGGGAGTCGAGCCTCCCTAGATTTAAGGAAGTCATTGGAGACTTCAGTTGTATAAATAAAGAGGCCTAGAGCCTCATTAGGATTCGATTTTTCACTGTAAAAACACTAGTTATTTTCGAGCTCAAGACTTGTGGAAGACATTACTATGTAATTTTCTATTTTGATAATGAGAATGAGATTTTTCTTGATCCAGCACTGAGCTAACTTAGAGGGCTGAAGCTCTTAGGTTAGAGCCCAACCCTAGTAGCAAAGGCTTCTCTTCTTGTATCTGTATGCTTAGATTGATTTCATAGATTCATGGTTAAATTGTCCTTAGAAGTATTTCATTGCAAGTGGTGTAGATTTGATTAGTTTGTTTATTAGTTTGCTTCTATTTGTGCTTTACTTCAGCAGTAGTTTAGAAGAGATAAAGGAACATCAAAAATTTGTTAACAGAGGTTTTGGCCTCACTTCTTCCTTCAGGGATCATGAATTGAGGAAAGGACTCCTATGCAACCCCAAAAAGACAGAATTCTACTTTCTCATAGAATTTGGAGTTTTCTATACTTAAGCCAGCATTTGATCAGTTTGCAAAAGTAGGATCTAGTTATCATTTCTTCCATCTTTAGTCCTATAGTAGATCTCATCAATGATTCCATCTTATTATACAAGTTTTCCTCATGCATGAAGTAGACAGCTAGCTCATTAAACTCTATTTTCCTAGCTTATTGAAATTCTCCTCATTTACATGATTTTGGGGCAAATGTCAATGTTTGATGCAGTGCACGTGTTTCAGAAGTAAAGAAAGATCTCATAGCCAACAACCTCCTTCAAACTTCATCCATCCATGATCATTCGTTGCTTTCACTAAGACCCTCACCAATTTCATCATTTTATAAGGAAACTTCTCCAAGCATGTTGAACAAATCCAACCATCTCCCAACCTTGGTTTTGAGTTCTAAGTGATCCTCGGCATTTTCTTGCTTCATTCAATCCACCAAATACCTTCAGTAAGCCTTCCATCACCTTCAACACCCATCATTTTGGTCTCGACTGTATCTTGTAGAGATACATGGAATCATGTAGGTTTTTAGGACATCCTGTAGGTTTTCCTGTAGTGGCCTATTTTGAGGCCGAATTGAGAGAAAAGCCTCTAGGAAGCCAGAGAAGGTCACCTAAGGGTCTCCAAAACCTTCCAACCATCCACTAGCATTCTTAAGCCAGCTGCCACATCACCAAAAGAAATTAGCTTTCACACTTTTCCATAAAAAAAGACAAAAGGAAAAACAGATTTATTTTAAGTCATTTACATGCACAGTAGTAGCATGTTTGATGTTTTGAATTTACATGCTTAATAAAATAGAATTTTATACATTTTAACCTATCATTCCTTCTGAAGCATAGTCTCTTAGAAGTTAGTTAGAAAATGGTGTGATTTTAGCATTGGATTTTAGTCTTTTTCATTATTGTAGTGGCAAGCTTTCTCTTCGAGTAGATTTATCTTTCCCTCATCAGTAATCAAGCTTCTTTTGAATCCATAGAAGGATGGCTTGAAAAACCCTAGTGGTCTCTTGCCAGCTGAACAGTGACAAAGGGAAGAACCATCACTCTTACTTGTGTATACAACACTATCACCTCCAAGTTTGTACGAACCTCGGGTTGATAAAGTAAAGCTGGTAGCAAAGTAAAGCTGGTAGCCCCAGGAGTTGCAACATTCTTGCTGCAATACTGGTGGTCACCACTTTTTGGCGTTGTTGCCGAGGAGGTGTTTGAGTAATATGTGATCACTGCTTTCTTTCTTCCATTTCTTGTTTCTGGTATTCTGCTATTATTTTCATTTTTGCAAGAGTAATTTAGTTGTTTTCTTTTCCATTCTACATTCTTTGCTTTCCTTTCCATTCTGCAAGTAAGATTTCATTCAAGTAGTTATTTTTCATTCAGTTAGTTAATTTTCATTCAATCCGCAATTTCAATTCTGCAATCACTTTCAAAGATTGAAAAAAAAAACTCAAAACAAAACAAAAACATTTGTTTTCATGCCTCGTAGGAATAGGGATAACTTAGGGAATTTTTTGGCAAATACCCCCACTGCTTCAAATAGCTAACCTTCCCTCTTCTTCGATGACTATGAATTGGAGGAATCCTTAGGTGATCAACCAGAAATATTTGAAGAACCTATAAGGGAAGAATAAGAACAAGAACCCATTCTGACTGATCTAATGGTTGAAAATACAAATGACAGAGGGAATAGAGAAAGAGTTGAGGGTGTCTTCCACATCAGGGAAACCAATGGGGATACTAAGATGACGAATATAAGCCCCTTTTCCCTTCCTCATTTCCATGGCCTGACCTCAGAAGATCCAGACAATTTCTTATTTGAATATTTTGTCATCTATTGAACCTATGACTACACCAATGATGAGCAGAAGTTGAAACTATTCCCATCCATTCTCAAGGATGCAGCTTTGTGCTAGTTCATGGGTTTACCCGGGGATAGAATCACAACATGGGCTCAGAAGCAGCAACGATTCAACAGCAAGTATTGGGACTATTGTAGGTCTAAAGACACTAAAGAGGAATTTTTTAGGATGACCTTAGGGCATGATGAATCCTTAGAAGATTATGAAGAAATATTCCAGCTTAGCTACAAAAGGGCCAAGTGCACACTTGACCCTGAGTCACTGAAGCTAGTTCTACTTAGAGGAGTAAGGGAAGATCTTCTAGATACCCTAAAATTATTAGCATGAGGGGACATCTACTAGTTACCCTGTGAGGATATCAAGACTGTCTTTAGAAACCATTCTAGGGTAGCTAGGAAAAAGGGTAGGGGTAGTTAACTGATGGTTAGTCCATCCTCTTCCAATGCATCCATCAAGGGTGAAATTGGAAACATGTTGGAGGATTTCAAGAGTGAGATGCTACAAACCCTTGCCTTACAGATGGACACTATGCACAATTAAGAGAAAACAGGAGGAAGCAGAGAGAGCGTGAGCCATTTTTTGCCCTAGATGCACTAGGAGGCACCCTAGGAATGAATGTCAATTGAAATTTTCTCAGCCTGTGAAGAAAACCACTCCACAGAAAAGTGCCCTTCTCTACTTAGAATAAAAGTTGTATATCAAGGACCTGAAGGGGTGACTGAACAACTATGATACATAAATCAAAGGAGACCCCATGGGCCTAGGCCATACTAGCAAGGCATGCAAGGGTCATCCCATGCATATTACAACCCCTACCATACCACATCCATTCCTTCTTGGCCCCCCTTGCTCATCCTTCCTAGTCTACACCTCCTCCTTGGTCCTTTGCACCTCAATATCATTCCCAGCCTACCAGCTAGTCATTTCAACCATATGCTCCACCACAACCTCAGTGGAATATACCGCCCTAGGAGTGGAGGGCCCCATACAACAATGACCTAGCTTTATTGCCTTCACCGCCTACACAACCACAACTTTTACACTCAGCTCCACCTAAACAACCCCAGATGCATGCCCAGCCAAATTCAAACCCGAACAATAGACAGACACAACCAGTATATAGTGGAGAGACATCCTATCCAGCTTATGCTGTGGAAATTCAGGAAATCAACTTGAGATCTGGAAGAGTACTCCCGGACAACCAACCTCTACCTCCACCTAGGGAGGTTGAGGAAGATAGAGAGGAAATCATGCCTAAAGTAATTCGCCACCCTTTCCTAAGAGATTAACCCAGCCACTCCATCCTACCCCAGAAGAGACTCAACTTTTGGGAGAAATGGAAAATCTATGTGTCAGAATTCCACTTCTCCAAGCTATAAAAGATGTGCCTATTTACAATAATTTGATCAAGGAGAAGTGCTTCAAGCATCCATGGAGGCGAAGAAGAGATGCCCCTACCATTAATGTCATTGGACAGTTGTCTGACTTAATGCTGGGGAAGGTAATCTGTCCAAAGTATTTGGACCCTGGAAGCCTTGTAGTAGATGTGCACATCAATGGAACCATTGTCCCACACACTTTGATTGATCTTGGGGTTGTCATTAATGTGATGACAAGGACACCATGCTCAAGCTCAACCTCCAAGGTTCATTGAGAAATACCACAACAGTCCTGAAACTTGCAGACTACTCCACAGTGACCCCTGAGGGGATTGTGGAGGATGTGATGGTCTCCATTGACTCTTGGGAATACCCTGCAGATTTCTTAGTTCTCCAACATAAGGCCAAGCTTTGTGTTCTTCTAAAGAACACATAGATTTGTGTTCTTCTAACGAAGCATGTAGTTATGTTTTCCATAATGAAAAACAAGGGGAAAGAATGCACCTAGAACTCTTTCGGTGAAAGAAATAGTAAATAATCATTTCATCTACTTTAGTTTTGTTTGAACATGTTCGAGAATCATGAACACTGGTTTATGGAAAATTATTCAATCATATATTAGAGAAAATTCCAACATCTCTAAGTATGCCATATAAAGGGTAATTAGAGCATATAAAGGGTAATTGGAGCAATCAATGTGTATACTAATATATATAGGTGTAATGCCCTTTTGGGAAAATTATCCGTGGGCATAAATTTTTATGTGGGGTTTATAAAGAATACAAGAGAGAATTGTGTTTTTGCAACAAAATTATAACACTCATTGAATTATGAAAAAGTGGTGTTCATAAATGGATACACAATAGTATAATGAAGAATTTAAATAACTAACTAATTCCACAAACAACCATTTATAAACAATATTTGATTCAATAAGCACAATTACAAGTCCATAGAAAACATCAAATCATAGCTTACTAGATTTTATTTAAGCCTCATAGATCTAGGACCTTATTTTAGTTTTGTTGTCACCAATCACATCACGTTCCTTGCTCATTGTTTGTACCCATCAAACTCTTGCATCTTCCATTTATATCTTTTTTTCTTACCAACAGCCTCAAGAATAACACCTTGACCTTCATGTACCACAAGGGACTTATTCTCAACTATGCCTTACCTCGGGTAGATCTGTATTATCAAAACAGTTCTCCTCTAGCCTAGGAAAAGGTCTACAACCTCATTTTCATAAGAAAAGGGGTTCCTACCTCCACACTACTTCAAATAATAATTTGTTTCCACTCACAGTTGGTTCTAACCATGAGACCTCAAGATACAACCCTCAAATGCCTCAACTATCTTGTTGTCATAGTTAGGGTCTCAAGAGTATTTCACTACCACAGAATGTTGTCTTAGAAACCCTTACTACCACAAAGTGGTAATTGTTGACTCAGATTCCCTTGTTACAACAAAAGATTACCTCAAAAACCCTCGCTTCCATAAAATGTTTCCTCAAAACCCTCATGTCCATAGAATATTGCATGATAAACCCTTGTTGCCACAAAATGTTGGCTCAAAAGCCTCGCTTCCACATAATCATGCCTTAAAAACCCTAGGTGCCAAAAATTGTTGCCTCATAATAGTCATTTCTAGAGAAACATTTCTCGGAAAAATGATCCTCCACTCATAATTGTTCCATGTAATCAGAAAAATAGAAGGATTGGCTAGGGTGCAATCTTTCACCACCAAAAATAATCAGAAATAAGGGGTCTTAAAACCCTCTAAGGGCCTCAACCCGAAATCAAAAATATCAAAAATCCATTATGATCACAATGAGTCTCCTCTCTCCTTTTTATATATTTCCTTTGGGGTTTTCCCCTCCTAATTTTAATTTTGAGGGCTATTAAGTTTCCCTCCATTTGCCCCAATTTGACTTCTTTTGCAAGTTTCCCTCCATTTTCCCTAAATTATCTAATAGTACCTAAGTAACATCAAATAATGGGTTCCCCCTTTATAAATGACTATAACTTGGGAGGTTAAATAGGTTACTATGTGCTCCCTTGGGAAATTAAATTTGAAAAAGACTTACAATCTCCCCTTCCCGACATTTCTTGTCCTCAAGAAATTACAAAACTGGGTGTTGCAAGATGTGTTATTGCACATATGCAACCAACTTCTGGGATGGGTCCTATGCAAAATATTTATGTGCTTCCTTATACGTAATAGGACTATTTGCAACCAAGTGAGCAATGTCAAATGCAATTACGAGAAATAGGTGAGGATGCTTTACAAAAGACTATGCTTGAGACTTGATCACGAATATGAGAGCTTGAATTATAGTGCTTACTTGAATATACACTATGATTAGCCTCATCATTTGGTAACTATATCGACCTTAATTCACCTCCTAGCTTAGTCAAATCAACTTTTCTCACAATTTATTACATGTTTTGATTATATTTTTTTTAATGAGATGACTCAAAGTGAGATATTATGCCTAGTGGACTAATGTGCATTGAATTGAGGTTTGTGAGAGAAAATCAGGGATTTTGGCATGACTAAAGCATTAAACTCGAATGGGACAAGGAAGAGAGATTGTAGCAGTTAAGTCCTCCTCATTTACTCCTCCCTCATTCGAATATTCCTCCATCAATCACACTAGCTCAGAGTGCAAGAAACCAAGTGATTAAGATCAAAAGGCAGCCGAACAAGTGATAGAAAAAGAGTTAGTTTATCTCGAGTTTGGGAGCTGAGCCTCCCTAGATTTAAGGAAGTCATTGGAGACTTCCATTGTATAAATAAAGAATCCTAGAGCCTCATTAGGATTCAATCTTTTGTTGTAAAAACACTAGTTATTTTCGAGCTCAAGACTTGTGGAAGACATTGCTATGTAATTTTCTGTTTTGATAATGAGAATGAGATTTTTCTTGATCCAACACTGAGCTAACTTAGAGGGCTGAAGAGCTTGGGTTAGAGCCCAACCCTATTAGCAAAGGCTCCTCTTCTTGTATCTGTATGCTTAGATTGATTTCATAGATTCATGGTTAAATTGTCCTTAGAAGTATTTCTTTGCAAGTGGTGTAGATTTGATTAGTTTGTTTATTAGTTTGCTTCCATTTGTGGTTTACTTCAACAATAGTTTAGAAGAGATAAAGGAACATCAAAAATATGTTAATAGGTCTTTTTGCCTCACTTCTTTCTTTAGGGATCATGAATTGAGGAAAGGACTCCTATGCAGCCCCAAAAAGATAGAATTCTACTTTCTCATAGAATTTGGAGTTTTCTATACTTAAGCCAGCATTTGATCAGTTTGCAAAAGTAGGATCTAGTTATCATTTCTTCCATCTTTATTCCTATAGTAGATCTCATCAATGATTCCATCTTATTATACATGTTTTCCTCATGCATGAAGTAGACAGCTAGCTCATTAAACTCTATTTTCCTAGCTTATTGAAATTCTCCTCATTTACATGATTTTGGGGCAAATGTCAATGTTTGATGCAGTGCACGTGTTTCAGAATTAAAGAAATATCTCACAGCCAACAACCTCCTTCAAACGTCATCCATCCATGATCATTCCTTTCTTTCACTAAGACCCTCACCAATTTCATCATTTTATAAGGAAACTTCTTCAAGCATGTTGAACAAATCCAACCATCTCCCAGCCTTGGTTTTGAGTTCTAAGTGATCCTCAGTATTTTCTTGCTTCATTCAATCCACCAACTACCTTCACTAAGCCTTCCATCACCTTCAGCACCCATCATTTTGGTCACGGCTATATTTTGTAGAAATACATGGAATCGTGTAGGTTTTTAGGACATCCTGTAGGTTTTCCTGTAGTGGCCTATTTTGAGGCCGAATTGAGAGAAAAGGCTCTAGAAAGCCAGAGAAGGACACCTAAGGTTCTCCAAAACCTTCCAACCATCCACCAGCATTCCTAAGCCAACTGCCACATCACCAAAAGAGATTAGCTTTCACACTTTTCCATAAAAAAAGACAAAAGGAAAAACAAATTTATTTTAAGTCATTTACATGCACAGTAGTAGCATGTTTGATGTTTTTAATTTACATGCTTAATACAGTAGAATTTCATACATTTTAACCTAGCATTCCTTCTTAAGAATAGTCTCTTAGAAGATAGTTAGAAAATGGTGTGATTTTAGCATTGGATTTTAGTCTTTTTCATTATTGCAGTAGGCAAGCTTTCTCTTAGAGTAGATTTCTCTTTCCCTCATCAGTAATCAAGCTTCTTCTGAATCCATAGAAGGATGGCTTGAAAAACCATAGTGGTCTCTCACCAGCTGAACAGTGACAAAGGGAAGAACCATCACTCTTACTTGTGTATACAACAATATCACCTCCAAGTTTGTATGAACCTAGGGTTGATAAAGTAAAGCCGATAGCCCCAGGAGTTGCAACATTCTTGCTGCAATACTGGTGCTCATCACTTTTTGGTGCTGTTGTGGGGGAGGTGTTTGAGTAATATGTGATCACTACTTTCTTTCTTCCATTTCTTGTTTCTGGTATTCTGCTATTATTTTCATTTTTGCAAGAGTAATTTAGTTGTTTTCTTTTCCATTATACATTCTTTGCTTTCCTTTCCATTCTGCAAGTAAGATTTCATTCAAGTAGTTATTTTTCATTCAGGCAGTTAATTTTCATTCAATCCGAAATTTCAATTCTGCAACCACATTCAAAGATTGAAAAAAAAACTCAAAACAAAACAAAAACGTTTGTTTTCATGCCTCGTAGGAATGGGAATAACTTAAGGAATTTTTTGGAAAATACCCCCACTGCTTCAAATAGCCAACATTCCCTCTTCTTCGATGACTGTGAATTGGAGGAATCCTTAGGTGATCAACCAGAAATATTTGAAGAATCTACAGGGGAAGAAGAAGAAGAAGAAGAAGAAGAACCCATTCTGACTGATCTAATGGCTGAAAATAGAAATGACAGAGGGAATAGAGAAAGAGTTGAGGGTGTATTCCACATCAGGGAAACCAATGGGGATACTAAAACGACGAATATAAGCCCCCTTTCCCTTCCTCATTTCCATGGCCTGACCTTGGAAGATCCAGACACTTTCTTATTTGAATATGTTGTCATCTATCAAACCTATGACTACACCAATGATGAGCAGAAATTGAAACTATTCCCATCCATTCTCAAGGATGCAGCTTTATGCTAGTTCATAGGTTTACCCGGAGATAGCATCACAACTTGGGCTCAGAAGCAGCAAGGATTCAACAAGTATTGGGACTATTGTAGGTCTAAAGACACTAAAGAGGAATTTTTTAGGATGACCTTAGGGCATGATGAATCCCTAGAAGATTATGAAGAAATATTCCAGCTTAGCTACAAAAGGGCTAAGTGCACACTTGACCCTGAGTCACTGAAGCTAGTTCTACTTAGAGGAGTAAGGGAAGATCTTCTAGATACCCTAAAATTGTTAGCATGAGGGGACATATACTAGTTACCCTATGAGAATATCAAGACTATCTTTAGAAACCATTCTAGGGAAGCTAGGAAAAAGGGTAGGGGTACTTAACCGATGGTTAGTCCATCCTCTTCCAATGCATCCATCAAGGATGAAATTGGAAACATGCTGGAGGATTTCAAGAGTGAGATGCTACAAACCCTTTCCTTACAGATGGACACTATGCACAATTAAGAGAAAATGGCAGGAAGCAGAGAGAGCCTGAGCCATTTTTTGCCCTAGATGCACTAGGAGGCACCCTAGGAATGAATGTCAATTGAATTCAATTGAAATTTTCTCAGCCTGTGAAGAAAACCACTCCACAGAAAAGTGCCCTTCTCTACCTAGACTAAAATTTGTATATCAAGGACTTGAAGGGGTGACTGAACAAATATGATACATAAATCAAAGGAGACCCCATGGGCCTAGGCCATACCAGCAGGGCATGCAAGGGTCATCCCATGCATATTACAACCCCCACTATACCACATCCATTCCTTCTTGGCCCCCTCCTGCTCATCCTTCCTAGTCTACACCTCCTCCTTGGTCCTTTGCACCTCAATATCATTCCTAGCCTACCAGCCAGTCATTTCAACCATATGCTCCACCACAACCTCAGTGGAATATACCGCCCTAGGAGTGGAGGCCCCCATACAACAATGCCCTAGATTTATTGCCTTAACCTCCTACACAATCACAGCTTTTACACTTAGATCCACCTAAACAACCCCAGATGCCTGCCCAGCCAAATCCAAGCCTGAATAATAGACAAACACAACCAGTATATAGTGGAGAGACATCCTATCTAGCTTATGCTGTGGAAATTCAGGAAATCAACTTGAGATCTGGAAGAGTACTCCCAGACAACCAACCTCTACCTCCACCTAGGGAGGTTGAGGAATATAGAGAGGAAATCATTACTAAAGTAAATTCACCACCCTTTCCTAAGAGATTAACCCAACCACTCCATCCTACCCCAAAAGAGACTCAACTTTTGGGAGAATTGGAAAATCTATGTGTCAGAATTCCACTTCTCCAAGCTATAAAAGATGTGCCTATTTACAATAAGTTGATCAAGGAGAAGTGCTTCAAGCATCCATAGAGGCGAAGAAGAGATGCCCCTACCATTAATGTCATTGGATCGTTGTCTGACTTAACGCTAGGGAAGGTAATCTGTCCAAAGTATTTGGACCCTGGAAGCCTTGTAGTAGATGTGCACATCAATGGCACCATTGTCCCACACACTTTGATTGATCTTGGGGCTGCCATTAATGTGATGACAAGGACACCATGCTCAAGCTCAACCTCCAAGGTTCATTGAGAAAGACCACAACAGTCCTGCAACTTGCAAACTGCTCCACAGTGACCCCTGAGGGGATTATGGAGGATGTGATAGTCTCTATTGACTCTTGGGAATACCCTGCATATTTCTTAGTTCTCCAACCTAAGGCCAAGCTTACTAGTTACCCTCTCATCCTTGGGAGACCCTCGTTAGCCACTGTCGATGCCTACATTATCTACAGGGCTGGAAATATGACTATAAAAAATGGGCATATGTCTAAGCAGTTAGTCCTATACGCTCCTGCTCAGCCATATCTAGAACATGACTTACCATTATGGCTGGAAGAGGAGGAAGAAGATGAAGTTTATTACGCCCAACTCTATCCTTAGAAATAACCATGGGATGGGGACAACTGGATGAAGATGATTTGATTGAACACATACTCCAAAGTCCAACTCCCAGTACATTTTCCTTAGAAGAAGTAGTAAAGGAAACCCATAAAAACCATCGGATTGATCTATGCTTAACCAATTCCAACCATATCTGTGTCAAAACCATATAATTCGGCCCTGAGAGAACTTTGAAAATCAACCCATCTCTTTCTGTTAACCAAGAAGAAAAGTTGTGCAACAAGCTAAAGGAACACCTCGATGCCTTTACTTGGAGTTACAAAGAAATGAAGGTTGTGCACCCCTCGATGTATACTCGCCACATTTATATCAAAGAAGGTTGCAAACTAGTCCGACAACCTGAAAGGAGGATGAATCCATCTCTCAAAGATGTAGTCCAAGAAGAACTGCAAAAGCTGCTAGATGCAGGATTCATTTACCTTATCTCTGATAGTGAGTGGGTCTCTCCTTTGGTGTTGGTTCCAAAGAAGAATGGTAAGTGGAGGATTTGTATCGATTATAGAGAGTTAAACAAAGCCACAAAGAAAGATCATTTCCATCTACCTTTCATAAGCCAAGTGTTAGATGGTCTGGCTAGGAAAAGTTTTTCTCTTTCCTAGATTGATTAAGCAGGTACAATCAAATCCAGATCAGCCCCGAAGACCAGGATAAAACCACCTTCATTTGTCCTTAGGGTACTTTCACCTATAGGTCCCTTCCTTTTGACCTATGCAATTCTCTTGACACTTTCCAAAGAGCAGTCCTAAGTATCTTTGCCGAGTTAGTCCATCATGCAGTAGAGATTTATATGGATGCTTTTACACCTTATGGATATGATTTCCAGGAGGCTCTATCCAACTTAGGTAAGGTGATGAAAAATGCATTGAAATGAACCTTTCTCTTAGTCCCAAAAAATGTGAGTTCTTGATGACTGTAGAGATTATACTAGGTCATTCAATATCCCAGCATGGACTGCAGGTGGACCCAAAAAAAATAGCTATCATCCAAAGGGTCACACCTCCGCAAAAGCAGAGAGACCTCAGAAGTTTCCTAGGGTTAGATGCATACTATCGAAGGTTTATAAAAGACTTCAATAAGTTAGCTTCTCCTTTATTTGGGTTGTTTGCCAAAGACTTTGAGTTTGTATGGTCAAAACGCCGCCAATATGCCTAGACACCCTGAAGGACAAATTGATCACTGCACCGATTCTCTGAAGCCAAAATTGGGCCATTCCTTTTCATATACATGTTGATGCCTCACATAAATCCATAAGAGCAGCTCTAGGCATGATAGATGAAAAATTTCCTTATGCCATTTACTTTATCAATAAGGATATGTCAAAGGCCTAACTAAACTACATAGTGACCAAAAAGGAGCTCCTATTGTTGTGCATTCATTGAACAAATTTAGGCATTAAATTACAGGTTATCAAACATTTGTACATACTGACCATGCTGCAATCAAATATTTAATGAATAAACCTGATCTGAATGCCTGAATTATTAGATGGTTACTTTTATTACAGCAGTTTGATCTAAGCATTGTTGATAAGCCTAGAAAGGAAAATGTTGTTGCATATTTTTTGTCTAGATTAACTTTGCCTGTAGGTGAGGAAGGAGTGATTGATGATTAGTTACCGGATGAACACTTATTCATCTTTTCAATTCTCTCTCCATTATTTGCTGACATAGAAAAATATTTTGTATCTACACATTTCCCACTGAATTTTCCGTCCAAAGAGAAAAGAAAGATTGTGAGGAAGAGCACCCCATTCACTTGGATTAGGGGCAACTATATAATTTCCCACTGTAGATCACCTAATTATGCAATGTACTAAAGCAAAATACTTAATCTACTTCTACAATCAAACTTGTGGAAACTTAATTAATTTGAGCAAGATTAAACATAACACATAAAACATAGAAGAAGATTCATTCACACATGAAACACAAAAGAATACTCTGGGGAAAGCCTCAGCTAAAAACTTCAATCTTTGTATTATCATACAAGTGGAAATATGTTTGGATTACACAAAGATTTAGCTCACAAGCTATCCAGCTCTCAGTACAATCCCTCTGCTTCTCATAGATAGTCAAAGGCTTCTCACAAATCGTCTCCTCTGCCCTCCAAGATGCCTATTTCCTTGTGCAGTTTTTCCTGGGGTCCAATGTTGCCACCTGTGTGTAATTACCTCACTCAATGCTCATTAACCTATGAATTAACTGCACAATCCTAAAGGAGATAATTCCTTCTACATGGATGAGTTTCCTATATAGGAAAATTCCTCGAACTGATAGTACATTGTCCCTTCCTTTGATCTCAACTGGGTCTCTATCTGAACTGACATGCATGAGTTATTTATGAGAGAATATTCAATTATCTGAAGTGCAACAGTTACATGCATGCATGCATTAACTAACTGAACTCACAATTAGTTCCAAAAACTGTTGGAACTAATCTAACTGGACTTAACTCAGATAACTGAGCTAACTAATTACAACTCAAATTACAACTCATCCTGATCGCCTTTAATCAAGGGATAACTTCCTCAATCAATGGAGAAACTGTTGCATGTCTTCACAGAGACTACATGTATGATTTCTCCAACTAATTAACTCAAGATGAATTAATTAATAATTTTACAAATAGTTGCTAAGATCAAATTCAAATTTAATTATAAATTTTAGTTCAGGGACTAACTAAAATTTGAATCTATCCCGAAATACTATTTATAGCAATGTTATTTTTAGCATTTCCATTTTTCATTCCTTGTTTCTATGTCCAACGCTGGTACCTGAAATGCTATTTATAGCAATGCTATTTTTATCATTTCTATTTTTAGCATTTCTTGTTGCTATTTCCAACAACAACCTCTTCAAACTAGGGCCAGATCAAATTCTGGGAAGATGTATCAGGGAGGAGGAATTCTTTGACATACTTCTGACCTGTGATGATGGGCCTTATGGAGGTCACTTTGCAGTAAATAGGACAACATTCAAGGTGTTACAAGCTAGTTATTATTGGCCCAATCTTCATGATGATGTGAAGAGATATACTAGTTAGTGTGATCGGTACCAAAGGATGGGAAATCCTAATCCAAAGGATCAGATGCCTTTGCAACCTCAAGTGACTTTCGAGCCATTTGATAAGTGGGGCATGGATTTCATTGGACCGATTGACCCTCCTTCCAAGAAAAAGTAGTACATCATTATGTGCACTAACTATCTGACTAAGTGAGCTGAAACCAAGGTAATCAAGGCACCAACAGAGGAGAAGATGGCTGAGTTCTTAACGAAAAATTTCTTTTACAAGTTTGGGTACCCTAGAGAATTGGTCATTGATCAAGGCAGCCAATTTAAATCCAACATGACTGAAGACTTGTTAAGCCAACACAAGATAAAGCATAGGACATGAACTCCCTATCACCCACAAGCTCATGGGCAAATGGAGGTGACCAACAGAGCACAGGAGGGCATCCTGACAAAATTGGTTAGCAATAGCAGAAAAGATTGGGCAGATAGACTAGTTGAGGCCACCTGGGCCTACAATACCACCTAGAATACCACCACTGGATTCACACCCTATGAGTTGGTCTATGGGAAAAAGGCCCTGTTGTCCATTGAATTTGAGTATAATACATTAAGGATGGTAGCCCAACTAGATCTAGATCTTAGCAGTGCACAAAAAGAAATATTGCTCGAGTTGAAGGGTTTAGATGAGTTTAGAATGCAAACCCTCCTACACACAGAGGTAACTCAAATTCAAAAGAAGATCTGGCATGACAAGCACATCAAGGGAAAGAAATTTCAAGAAGGTGATTGGGCTTTGTTATTTGATTCCAGATATAAAGACTTTAAGGGCATGTTAAGGACTAGATGGTTAGGGCCTTATATCATAAAGAAATGTCATGATAATGGTACAATGTAGATCAAAACCAAATATTAGGGGTCATTCCTTTACTTGTTAATGGGCACATATTGAAAGTTTACAAAAGGCCATTGTCAAAGCAAGAGTTCATTGATGGTATCAACAAAACAATGATGGTGGTGGAGCAAGTATCAACTCCTACCTCATCAAGTCACTCAGAAAAAGAAAAAGAAAAAAAATAAGGAGACTTAGGTGAAAACCTCCATGAGGCATGTCAGTCCCACTGTTGGGTTGAAAACCTCTTGAGGCAGCCCAATGGTGTCACAAACCCCTAGACCTCCTCGTTTCCTATGCTAACCATCCTCAGATCCTAGTAAGCGAATATGATTAAAAATTTTGAGGGAGAAGCAGCTACAGAACATCCTGTACGAAACCCTGTAGCAGCCTATCCCACAAAACATAAATAATAGGTTGCAGCAAGTTTCAAGCATAGAGATCCAATGGTAGAAGAGGATCCTCCAGAGCCTAGTAGCAGCAACAACAACATCATCAACACCAACTACCTTCACATCAAGGAAAACCATCAAAGGACAATATAAAAAAAAAGAGAGGAGAAATCACATGCACCCAACACACAACAAAAACCTCATTTCTTCAACAAACTATAGGAAGGTATTGTTACCATAGGTAAGTATCTCGCTTCCACTCTCTCATTTGAATAATGTGATCAAAATATGTAAATATTGTGAACAAGTTGGTTTATAAGAAAAAGGTGGCCAATTAACTTGGACACCTTTGTTCAATCAGAGAGCACAAAACAATTAGTCCTCACACCCGTGGCAACAGTCAAGTCAAACAAAAGGAGGATGAGGTCGAAAGAAGTTAAGCTATGAATGCCCAAAGTGGGAGTTGATTATGAGGTGAGGAGAATGATGATGTGGTAGTGGGACCAACGGTCCAAAAATATATATCTGTACCTTAGCTGCCAGCACATCACCTCACTCAAATCAACCATAAGAGGAAATAAGTGTTGATCCCCATGCATAGATGCATTCACATTCTCAAGGCTCACACTAGAAAATTAGTTCTCAGCCCTCAAGCAGTCTACATGAGAGGTAATACTGATTTTTTTCCTGCGCAGGACCACCCACAGGATCCTAGAGGGAATCCTACAAGATCCCACAGGAATCCTACAGGATACAGTCAGGCAGAGTATAGGATTGGCCATGAGAAATTTTAGAGGGAGAAAAATAGGGGTTGGCTAGATCAAGCATTGTAAGGAGGTAGGCTCTACATTTCCTCCTATTTTTCCAAGTGAAAGGAACAAAAAATCCTCTAGTTTGTTGAAATTGATTGCAATAAAAGGGAACTGTATCCACAGAAATTTCAGTTCAATTTCCTCCTTCATTTTCTATATCAGACATATATACTCCTCCATCCATCAGAAAAAATGATAGGGGGGTTTCATAGAAGGGAGCCCATAAACACCGTGAGGATTCCCCAACACCCTCCTGTGCTAGAAATAGTCACACAGAATAATTGGATGGGTTTCTTCGAGAAATTGAGGGGGTATGGTGATGAAGTAACCATAGATTTTTCTCTCTCCCTCATTCCATAGACTAGGACCCATGCCACTATTGTGGTGAGAGCCTCTCCATCGATCTCACCCCTGAACTCATAAGTAGAATTACCACACTCCCCTTAGGAGTCCCTTGGAGAAAGGAAGACAAGGGAAATATCCAAACTGCAAAGAAGAAATTCTTTTTAGACGGAGAGGAGGCCATGGAAGACAAAAATGGAGTAAGAAGAGAAAGCCTACCATACCCCTGGAATGAAATAAGCTACACCTTATAAAATATATATCATGTGAAGGTAGGTACAATGTGGTATATGGATACCACTTTAGGCTTCTTGAAGAATTGAGGTTTGGAGCAGATACACCTCCGCACCACAAACTCAACATACCTTACTTCCTTCTTCAATCACTGATAGATATGAGCATGAAGGTGTAGGAAGGAAACTGCCAACAGCTAGCCCATCATGGGTTAATTAGGTTCATCATAGAATATGCCCTCCAAAACCTTAGAATTCCTATCACATGGGAAATTTTCAAAGACATGCAGACATAGGAGGATATAAAATACCTCGAATATGACAAGAGCCCTACTGCCAGTGAAAGGGATGAAGAATAAACTAAAACAGATAAAGGAGAAGCAGATAGGGATGAAGAGGAAATAGATGAGGAAGAAGAGGAAGAAAAAGAGAAGGAAATTGGTGAAGAAACAAAAGAATATGCCAAGAAGGAAACTGATGAACAAGGTGACGAACTAGCGGGAGAAGAAGAGGAGAAAGACAAAGATGAAAAGGGCAATGGAAAAGAGGAGGCAGAAGACAAGGAGGAGTCACCTAGGGTGTCTCTATAACCCACTGAGAAAGAGGCCGCAGCTGCCCTCACTGCCCTTAGCACCCCTATCAAACAAAAAGGCAAAAGACAAAGACAAACTCCTTTGTACTTTAGAACAAGAAAAAGTACATCAGTAAGGTAGGGAAAACCTCAAACTGCCACCAAGGTTCCCATTGTTATTGAAGATTCACCTAAATAGCAAGAGAAGATGGGTCCTCTTATAAAAGCTCAAGGCGAAGGATCCTCAGGACAAACCTCCCCTAAGTCTCCTATAACTTATGTGGGAAGGTCTATGACTATATCGACCTCATCCAAGGGAAAAGACATCCTACAGGATACACAATAGGACCTACAGGAAGTAGAGGCAATCCTACAGGAAACTGTGCTAAACCTATAGGAAACTCAAAAATTGGGTAAGGAAGGGAGTATGCAGCAAGAAACAAAGAAGGAGGACCCACAAAAATTTTCCATCCCATTATTCTTTGAGATTGAGAAAGAAATAGAAAGAACACATAGATGGATGTAGATCACCAAGTCCAAGGGAGTGGATGACATAGGTCACATGGAGGAAAAGCTCAAAGTGATAGGAAGAGAACTAAGCAGTGTAAGGGACAAAGAGGCCATTATGAAAGCTCAGTTGGAGGCTGAAAATGCATGGTTGAAAGGATAGCTGCAAGAAAGAGAGAATCAATTGGAAACCATGGTCGGTCTATCCCTAGAGGCAATCCAATGCAAGATGCCAACTAAGTCCTATGCATTATACCTTAAGGAACAGTGGATGTAGTTCCAAATCAAGACCCTAGCACCGAGAGGCACTATGCCATTCCAAGACTATATACAGTTCATTGATTTTTGTGATAAAATCACATTGGAGGATAGGGATAATATAGTTCTACTTATATAACATGGCCTTGATAGATCTTAATGTATGGGACCCTAATGCAAAACTAGGGGATTTACAGTTGATGGCTTTGGTATCATGGATGAACCATGAGGAAGAAAGGGCTATAAAAATGAATAAGATATTGGCAAGGGAACAAACAGAGCCTCTCATGATAAGAGTTGAGCAGTCAAATCCATGTTGGGTTGTGTTATATTCTTTCCACATAGCTAACAGGGGGTTTGAGGGGTACCTGTAACCCCACTTTATGGGGTCCAGGGCAGCGCCCCGGAAAATTTTGGTTTTGGACCCTGTGTTAGGTTGGGCGGACCCACCTATGGTTTTGTGCATGATTTCGCACATGTTTTTTGGACGCAATGGTTTTCGGTCCATGGTATTGGATCGATGGTTTTTTGGTCCATGGTATTGGACGTGATGGTTTTTCGGTCCATGGTATTGGATGCTTCGGCATGTATAAATATGTATTGTAACATTGAAAGGAACATAATAATGAAAAATAAAGCTGGTAGTCTCGGTTTTGAGATCCAGTGGGAAATCTCTGTGTATATGTGTTTTATGTGTTATGCTCTCACATTTTTATTTTTTCCTGTGATTTAGAATTCGTATGCAGGTAATTTCTGTATGGGGTTAAAAACTACATATACATATGAATTTTCAAACTAGAATAGTCACCTTTAATATTATATATAGGAAACATATTAAATCCTTAAAAAATACCCTGATTTTAATTCATTTATTTTAATTATACTACTATGTTAATTTTAAATTTACAAATAATATTATTATTATGATATAATTATTTTTTCTTTCTTTTTGTTTAATTATCCTTTTCATTACTTAAGAATCACAAAATTACATAGATAGTGCCCTCATGCTTGTAGCCTTCTTCCAAAATGGTGATCAAAAGAGCAACATATAGATGCTTATGCTTGCTCCCCATATGAGAATTCAGTTATACTACTAATCCACAAAGAGCAGGGACAGGCTAATGATCCCCCAAAATCGACACAGTCCATAAATTATGCATATTCAATAGTGTATAATTGCCAACAAAAAACATTAATTGTGCAGCATTTTAGAAACTAACATCACTTAAAGCAATTAGACACCTTGATGTGAGTAGTACTAGTGTTTGGGGCTACTGAAGTGTGAGACATTTTATAGCTAAGTTATTTTTCAAGGTGAGCTAGACAATAGCTCATGCTCATAATGTGAGTGTGCAAGTGCTTGACTCCTTGCAGAATGCTCTCAGACATAGAAGCTACATGAAAATGCTCCTCGCCTTTGATGTCTTGCATTAATTTTCCAATCAAGGTTCTGGTCTGTTAATAAAGTTGAATTTTCCATAGATATTGATTTCTCCTTCCTCTTGTATGACCCACATCTAGTATCCAATCCATAGTGGTTGCATTGACTTCTAAATTGGAGATTGAATGCTTCTCCCGCTTAATTTCTTCTTCAATAGAGTGAATTTTTACACTGATATAGGAGGGAATAATTGAGTGAAATCCCTTAGCTACTTGATTGACTTAAGCAACAATGTGTGAGTCTTCCTCCATGGATCTGGAGGTCCCCTCCACTACTTGGTTTATAGATCTTCTTCTAAGCCTCATTTTGTATATGGGCATGGTGCTTAGATGGCATAAGGAACTAGGAAAGAGTCCCACCACATCAGAGCGACCTAAACTTTATCCCTGATACTAGAATCGATCAATACCATTTGATGGTGTTGAATTCGTTCTAACAATTCCCTCTCTGCTAGAGCTAGATAAGAGGCTCTATGAGACTTGGGCACAATATACGACCAGAGATAAGGAAAACCCACCCCCTAGAACAAAACTCAACTTAATTAAAGTCGTTGAATGATGGCTGAGAATAGGATGAACTCTCCCCCCAAAAGAAATTTCTAAGAAATCGCCCTGAAAGTAACATGTGGCAAGCCCTATAGGGAAGGGGTTATTTCTGGGAAAACTAGTGTCTGTTCGATCTGCTAGTCCCACTAAGACGGGTAGCTATCTTAGAAACAAACAATCAAAGTGAATTGTGATTTCCTTTATGTATGATAGATAAGAGAGAAGCAAAGAGTACCAACCTAGATCTTCCGCTTGGCTCCTTGCTTGTTTCCTCTCTCCCTTGATAGAGCTTGCCACTCCTCTCCTACTTGTTCCACTTTAGAGAATACTTGTAGAGGCAAAGCAACAAAACACCATCAAAGCATCTCAATCTATAGTATCATAAACAATGCAGAATCAGAAATACATTGACCATACAATTGCATTCACAAATAAACAAGATTCACAAATACACAATTATATGGAGGAAAACTCAAATAACTTTATTAATAGTAGAAGAGAGGATTACAACTCAGATTTCTAATTCAGCATCATCCTCCCAGCATCAAAGCCCTCTTCACCTCATGAAAAGCAAGATAACACAACAATACAATGTTCCTTCTCAAAGAGAAACCAACAACACTTCCTTACAAATTACAAAATTCCGGCCTCCAGATCTCTCAGATGAGGGATCCATATATAGATGTCTTGCAAGGGGGTGAGTCAGCTTTGGGTTTTTGATTAGTGTCATTCCACTGATAGTTCTTGGTTCCACTTGGAGATTTCTTTGATCTCTCACTCATCCCTGGGCGAATTCAGAGAGGCAAGTGTCATAGGAGAAGTTTCTAGAAGATTCCATGAGCATCCACTTAGCAAACTATCTCTGCCATTTGCCTCTTCTTGCTCATCGCACCCCACAGAAGGCTTTTTCAATATGCATCGCACCTGGCTAGTGTAGCATCCAGTATGCATCACACATTGACCATGGAGCAGTCAGTATGGTCCAGTTTTGGCCAGTTTTGAGTGGTTTTTCAGGTGGAACTTCTGGGAAATGATGTAATCAGTTGACCATGATCCTTTAGGGTATGAAACAACACTTTTAGGGGTTAAATAGCCCTTGTTTTATCAACATATATGATTGGGGTTGCAGTGCCCAAATATGTCTATAACAGTTGCCCCCTAAAGCATGAGGTCATAAATCTTCTGACGTTGGGTGAAATGCTTTATCATGAGGATCCGAGGTATTCGAACTAGAAGGTGACATGTAACTAGATACAATACAATACATCATAATCATATTATTTTCATGATCTAGTTGAGGCAGACATTCCCATGCTTAGCTTTTATAAATTCATTTTCATGTACATGGAACAGATAACCATCTGTGATTGCAAACTGGTGATTCTTTACATGTAGAGTCATCATCCCTTAGCTTGGATGATCATTTGTGCAGCTTCTGTGTACATTTGATGTCTTTATTTTCTTGCATATATCGCAGCCTGAATGGATGAAACTAGATCTGGGGTCTTCAAACTCATTCAATATTCGCCCGATGTACAAGTTGATCCATGTGAAAAGATGTTCTGAAGTCGAACATGGAAAGACATCACCTGATTACCAGCCAATGATGTAAGTTGTTAACAGACACGAGAGGAATCACCGATAATGATAATGACCCTCAAGGTAATACAGTACAATTCACGTGGTGTGAATATATGAGTCGATGTCGAACACCACGCAAAATCTTTCGGTCGAAGGCCATTGATGTAAACCTGTCATTGGAAGTGAGAAACTTTCCATTGAGGCATGCAAGCTTCAAAGTACTAAAAGGGTTGTTTCTATGTCAAGTTCTTGGATAATGAGCTGATGTTGACAAGAAGTGACTCGTCGTAGGAGGGCCTTCATGTATCCCACATCTATGACAAAAAACGAAGAAAATGATTTTCTGGAGGTGAAAATGATTTGATGATACAAGGTTCAGGAATGGAGGCCATGAAAAATGGAGGGTGAAGGTATTGCAGTGGATGAGGCATTAGCTGGGTGGTGAATTCTCTGAATGACTTCTCTTGAACATGTCGCCAAAATTGAAATGGATTGTTAGCGTTAACCCCAAAAGATGGATGGTGTGGAGGACCAATGGCGATATGACCGGTGAACGGAATAACCCAACCCGACTCAATCATGGTGATGGAGTGTAAGTGTCATGTTTAAGAGTGACCTACTACCAATGAAGTTCTTCAAGTTTTCTTCCCTTTTTTCCCCAATCATTGCTGACTAGTACCTCTTTATTTTTGTCAAGCTTGAGGAGGATAACATATGCGTTTTCTATAATTTTCCCTTCGGGCAAACCTGTCACTATGTTTTAGCGAGCCTAGCGACAATGAAACTCGTTCTTGTCCGGGTGGACAAGTTTGTCACTATTGTTTTAACGAGTTTAATGACAAAGATAACTTGGTCCTTTTCATGTTTAGAGAGTTTGAAAAGGGACGAAAAGGAAACTCCAGCAGTCCTTTTTCGTAGCATAATCCCTTAAGTCTGAAAAAGTATAAAATGATACGAAATGGATGACTTTTCAATCGCTTTAGCGAGCCGAAAAAGACAAGTGCTCGATATTTTTGTTTGATAATCCCTCAGGTTCTAAAAGGTTAAAATGTACAGGAGGGATGGCACTTCTATTTACTTTAACGAGCTGGAAAGGCCAATAGATCGACAATCTTTTCATATTTATCGAGTCTAAAAAGAGCTTAAAAGAAACTCATTTTTTAGGAACAAGTGATGTTTTCGGGTAGCAGCTGGTTCCAGGTAAGTTTGGAACTTCTCAAAACATGGCAGTATGAAGAGGGTGGCTAACAGAATCACTTGTCACAGTTGCTCCTCAAAAGGGTAAACAATCAAGTGGAAGCATATGATCGGCCAAAAGAATGGAGGTGATGGAAGAACACAACCGAGGCCCAAAAGGTTGATAGCAAGGCAGTCACAAAGGTCATTTACTAAAGGCAGGTTTATTTTTTAATGAGCTTGAACCTTGTGCCAACATGTGTTCAGTGGCAGGTTTATTTTTTAATGAGCTTGAACTTTGCCGAAGCATTGCTCGTGCCAGTCGTTTAAATGTCTCTTGTTAGTAGGTTCATTTTTTAACGAGCTTGCACCATGCGAAACTTTACTCGTGATATTGGTCAAAGATATTTAGTTCACCATTTAACACATTAGATTCTTTCATCGGTCGTTCAACCTGCTCAATTGCTCCATCAAATTGATTAGAAATACATATATATATGCCTAAAAAATGAACTAAAAACTAACGTTTTACTTGAAGTACATGAACAGTAACACAAAAGTAGTTTTACCTCTCATTTTTACCATTTCCTTGAGAATTTGGGATTTTGGAGCTCTGGAGTGGTTTTCCCCCTCAAATTTCAACATTTGATTTCAGGAGATCCGGTGGACTATTCTCCACGCCGTCAGGACCAGGTAGGAGCTGACCCTGAGCTCTTCATTTTCATTCCATCCTCTTCTGATTTTGAGCATTTTTTTCCTTGTTTTTGGGCCCTTGGGGTTTGAAGAATTCATTATTCCTCCATCGCACCTGGCCTACATCGAAAGGTGCGATGCATATTGAGCTGGACATTGGCTAGTCAGTATGCATCTCACCCTGTGCATAGGCAAGGTGCGATGGGCGTAGAAGGGAAACTTTATATAGTGATTTTTCATGAAATGTTTGCCTGTTTTTGCTCAAATCATGATCCTAATTTATCTTTTGTGTGTGCTTCAAAGATTCATTGGATCAAGATGGTCGTCACATGGCATGAACGTAAACATGAAGAAGAGGACATGATTGCCTTACACGACCAGCGCATAGTTACTACATTACGAAACTGTGGTTTGCTCAAATTCTTCCGCATATCCAGCATGAGGCAAGAAATCAATTTGTTGCAATATTTGCTCGATGCATGGGATCTGATCAACTAGGTATTCCAGATTAGAGGCAAATCCATTCCATTGGCAGTCGAGGATATCTACTTTTTGATGGGGTTATCGAGGCGTGGTGCCCCTCTCTCACTATCAGGATTTTCCCGTGGGGGTGAATCTGTGAGGGACTATATTCGCCAGTTTTGTAGAGATGGATCTCAGCCCAGCAAGGATGGCAAGCTCAATATCCGAGATTTCATTGATCGGTCTTTGAGGACCATTTTGTTCACCTTTGCTAGATTGGCTGGTAGTGTGGCTCTTCATTTGGCCAACAGATCTTATATGCAGTACGCCCTAGAATTCCTGGAACCAAAGGTATTCAAGTGGTGTGAGGCGATACTTTCGGTTATAAAAGAACAACTCTCCAAGGTAAAGAATGGAAGATCCAAGAACTTTGGTTACAGTTCCATTTTAACTACCTTCCCCTTGGAGAGGATTCCACTGATGCAGCCACAGTACATTTCATTAGGATTTCCAGCACCAAGGGAACCACGGATACAGAGATGGGTTGATCTCATGGCCATACATGTTGGTCAGTCACAGATTTCTTTCTTCGACGCCTTCTTTGAGTGGTTCAACCGTCAGGATATGGTTTTCGCAGAATATCCATATGTTGGGATGGATTTCCGAGGCAACCCGAATTTGGCATTATCAGCTAGTGAGCAGTGGAGTGTTATGGGTAAAATGATTTGACCATATCTTTGTTTATCAGTTTTTAAATGTTTTATTGTTTTTTTAATGTTATCAAGACTAATCAAACTCATATATTTGTGCAAATGTTGGGCCAATGCGACCAGCAGCACGCCCAAGGGCAACAGCTGATGTTCCAGCAGGAGAGGCTGTAGGGAGGGTTGTCCTTCGCGATATGGACATTACAGAGACCCTTTCAGTGCTGCAAGATCAGGTCGAGGGCCTCACTCTTGGTATTTAAGATGTGAGGATCGACGAGTTACCTCTGAGATTACAGCGCCATACTACTAGCATGCCAAGTCAATGGACTAGGCTCTTGCATATGATTGCACAGGCGGTGACATGTTATCACCAGCATCATTAGCCTAGGATGCTTTCCTACACTCATTTTTGAGTTTTTGGTCATTTGACTGATTTTGTCTTGGACACAAAACATTTTGTAAAAACTATAAACAGTTATATATTTTTTTATTTTCAAAGTTTTATTTTGGTTAAGTTATGTGATCCTAATGCAAATGTTAATTTGAAAAGTTTTTCTTTAAAAATGTTGCAAATGTCTATATAACACATAATTTGCTAATGAATCAGTTAATGTGTTTAAGTTTATGGAAATGTGTTGATATTGATTGGAATCAAACTGCCTTTCCAAAATCCTGACTCTTAGGAACATAGATAGATAGTTGGGTTCCGAATGGAATAGACACCAGTAAGCTGTAGAATGACAAGTTTCTATAGCCTGACAACAAGTCGGCGTATGCCATGTGAAATGGCATCAGAGAGAAGCTCCATCAACACGTTGTACTCAGCGATGTTGTTCGTTGATTGACCAATACATATTCCCCTGAAACTCACTAACTCGCCACTTGAAGCAAAAATGGCCCAGGCTGTAGAAGATAGGTTCCGCATTCTACGACTAGCTCCATCGGCGTACCCAATGAATGTTTCCAAAAAGTCTAACATTTGCAACAAATGCAAAGTGGATTACCTAACCAAAATGACAACTCTTGACAAAAACAAAAATGTAACAAAGCATATCTATAAAGAGATTACTACACTTAATCAAGCATAGTAACGCTTAAGATACAACCCATTTTAGGGTCACGACAGTGGAATCCCATCGTAATCTACCAGCTCATAGGCTCCTTTTGCTAATACTCGTTTAACAATATAAGGGCCCATCCATAATGGTTTGAACTTACCTGCTCCCAATTTATCGGAGTCCTAATCGTAAAGTAAGACCAGGTCACCTTCTGAGAAAACACGAGGCTTGACATTTTTGTCAAATTGCATTTTGACATGTTTCTTATGTGCTTCATTAGCCAGTGCGGCATAAGGACAGGTTTCATCCAAGTGGATTAATTCCAAGAAATGAGCCTCTTCCTCCAAAGTTTCGGGAATTAGATCGATTGCGAGCTTAAGAGATGAAATTTCACACTGAATCGGTAAGACAGCTTCCAAACCATACACCAACTGAAAGGGTGTGAATCCGGTCATGTTTCTCACTGATGTCCTATATGCCCACAGAGCTTAGTACAGGATTAAGTGCCAATTCTGTTTGTGGACTCCAATCATCCTTTGCAACATGCGCTTTAGGACTTTGTTGATGGCCTCAACTTGTCCGTTAGCTTGCGGATAATATGGAGTAGAACTGTCATGGGACAATCCTAATTTGGCAGCCAATTCAACCATCATGTGATTGCGAAAATGTGATCCATGATCTGTGACCATAGCTTGTGGAACACTGAACCTAGAGACTACATGATTGAAAAAGAGAGTAGCTATTTCACCGTTGTTGTTTAATGTAGGCATTGCCTCGACCCATCTTGTAAAATAGTCGACAGCGACTATGATATACCCATGCCCCTCGGCCTAGGTGGGGTTACATATCATGAAATCTATGCCCCATTTAGCGAATGGCCCAACAACAACTACTGGATGCAGTGGTGCGGGTGGTAATCTGGTTTTGCAGTCGAAAATCTGACAAGCATGGCAACTTTTGACTGCAATTATGCAATCTTTGAATATTGTGGACCATAAGTAACCAGCTCATAAGATCCTTTGTGTTGTAGCATAACCAGATTGATGCCCCTCACACACACCTGAATGACAATCATTCAAGACTTTTTTGGCCTCCTCATGCGTGAGGCGCCTTCACAGAACTATATCGACACCACGACGGTAAAGTGTATCACTAGCGATCATGTATTCTTTTGCTTGGTATGGAGTACGTCACTATTCAGAGCAAGAGGTGTTAGGCCTAAATGTTTGGGTTTGGAGATAGACTATTATATCTCTGTACCACGGGTCGCTTGATGATATCAGAAATAGAGTTTCATCCACGATTGACACTTTAGATGTTAAATCATTGGACGACGATGGGAGTTCACAAAGTAACTCCACGAAGACTAGAGATTTCTTTGATTTGGATTTTGTGAATTCCATATCAAACTCTTGCAAAATGGCTATCGATTTGGAATATTTACCCCCTAGTAATTGACGTGACAGAATGTAAGTCATAGGGTTGCAATCTGACAAAATGGTAGTTTTGCGAAAAAATATATAGTGTCTAAATCTCTACACTGCTTGAACAGCTACCAAAGCCAGCTTTTCAACATAGGAATACTTGCTTTTTGTATCATTTAAGTTGCAGCTTAAATAATACACTGGATGTTCTATTCCATTGTCTTCTTGTACTAAAACCATGGCAATGGTTGTATCTGTAGCGGCCAGATACAGGTTAAAGTCTTTTTGATAGTCAGGAGCATACATTAATGATGCTTTTACTAGGGAACCTTTTAAAGCATCAAAGGAAGCTTGCGCAACCTGATCCCAGTTGAAGGGTACTTCTTTTTTCAAAAGACGTGTATAACCTTTAGCAAGTTCGGTGTAATTTGGAATGAACCTCCTTAGAAAGTTCGCTTTCCCTTGGAGTTTCTAAATCTGAAGCAAATTTGAAGGTGGGGGTATGTCAATGATTGCCTAAACCTTACATGGGTCGAGTCAAATTTCGTCCTTAGAAACTACGAAACCAAGTAACCGACCAGAACCAACACAAAACACACACTTGTGTGGATTGATTCGTATCTTGTAGTGTTGGAAACGTAGAAATATATCTCTCAAATGCTGTGGGTGATCAGTCTGCTTTCGCAAATGAGCTGGTAAATCGTCGAGATACGATTGAACAATGTTTTTTATGTCATGGAAGGCGTAGTTCATTTCCCTTTGAAAAGTTGCCCCTGCATTCTTCAAACCGAAAGGTAGTTTATGGTACGCGAATGTGCCCCATGGACATATAAAGGCAGTCTTTGACTGGTCCTATGGGTGGATATTGATTTGATTATATCCAGAAAATCCATCCATGAAGGAAAAGATTTCTCATCTGGCACATTCATCAATTATCTGGTTGATGAAGGGTGTAGGGTAGTTGTCCTTCGGACAAGCCTGATTTACATCCTTATAATCAATGCACACTCTAATCATTCCTTGCTTTTACATCATAGGAACAATATTCGATACCCAATCTGTTAGAGGAATAGGGTAAATGAAACCAGCATGTAAAAGTTTTTCAACTTCTGCCTTAATGGCAGCGGCTTTCTTTGGGTGCACCAGTCGAAGTTGTTGTCGTACTGGTTTGACATCTGGATACATATTGATTTCATGCTCAACGATACTCTAGTCAATGCCTGGAATTTCTTCATATGACCATGCAAATACATCTCTGAATTCGTGAAAGAGAGCGCAATATATTTCCAGTTCTGAAGGAGAACAAGATTTGCCAACATGAATATTATCTACAACATTAGTTTTGGTCGAGATATTAATGGCGATAGTTTCCTTGATATTGGACAGATTTTTTTCGGAATCCACCGTATTTACAGTATTTGATAGAAAATCAAAAACTGAATGATGATTAAGGTCGTTGGAATAATCTTTGTTGTTATCTTGAAGATGGTAATGATGGTGGAAATCTTCCCATGGTGCCCCTCCTATCATCATTGACTGAATGATTCCTTCATCTGAAGAATGTATACGAGACCAAGGATTGAAAGAGGTGCCATACTCTAGAGACTTGTCTATCCAAACACTTGTTGAGTGTTGATTTGGGTTTGCCGCCCATGCCCAGAAAATTGATTTCTAGAAAAAATCTATAGGGCTTGGGGGCAACACTTGGCGATGATCCACCCTACCAAAAGGGTCAGAGTTCTTCTTAATCTTTGACAACTTAGAAGATATCATGTGACAGGTTTCCACTATGGCCACTTCCACCAGATTACTCAGAGGCGGGAGGGCAAAGTACCCATTGAGGAAGGGTATTTTAGGAGACCTACTCCGACATTTTGAAGCGTTTGAGAGTTTCCATGGATCAATGGAATACTTCTAGTAGCTTGTGAACTGTTGGGGAAAAAGGTTAGTTGTTCAATGATTGTAATTCCTCCTTGGAAGAGAAATGCAATCTTTCTGAAATATGTTGACACAACAGCAACCATAGCATAAATCCATGGTCTGCCCAGTAATATATTGTAGTCGAGGTTTCCATCAATGACCTCGACTTCAATTTCTACTGTCTTGCCCCCCAGTTCAAATTGCAAGTTACTTAATACCCCATATGGCATGTATGTCCTTCCATCGAACACTTTTAACGTTGTTGATGATCGTGACAAGGGTGGTGAGCCTCAAGTTTTCTAGCAACCCATTGACATAACACAAGTAGATGCCCCCTCATCAATGATTGTTCGATGAACAGTTTTGTTGAGGGCTTTACTTGTATAAGGAAAGCAAGCTGGGTTGGTAACTAAGGTTCATATCCTTTATGGTTAAAGGCTACAAGATTTGAATCCGTTGGGTCAATCCCACCTATTGCTGATAATAAAGCCTGCTTTTGGGAGGGGCAATTCTGCAGTACTTCAAGTGTCGACATAGCGGATGGCGATTGAGCCAGATCCTCCACTATATTATAATTTTGTGCTACTCGAGCATGAGGATTAAATGTCGATTTATGTACTACTCCCTTTGGCAGCCTTATAGTTAATTCAAGAATGATGGGTGGCACAACTTCTAATAAAGTTGTTGTTGAACCACTAGGTTGATCTATAGCCTTGTTGTTCGACATCTGTGGATTCCCATAATCTTTATTCCTTATCGATATCAAAGCATCATTTTGCTATTTTTAAATGGAAAACATAAGCACTTGGGATGGGGAAGCATGATCGATAGCAACCAGATTGGTTTCTGGGTTTAGAAATGGATCAGTCAATACCACCGAGGTACTTGAAGTCTTCAAGAACTTCGTGACCTCAGCTCGATGTGGACAATTTTTCATATAATGGTCCTCATTACATATGAAGCATGGCTGATTAGGTTTCTTTCGCCCATTAGGGTTTCTAGAATATTTCTCAGAAGTCGAATCTTCCTATTTCTTCTTTTTGTTTTTCCCTTTCTTCTTGCCCTCTGGTTGCTTTGGTTCCTTACCCTTGTCAGATGACACAACATTAACCTCTGAGGCAAGAAGTTTGTCATTTGCGTTTTTACTAGAAACTGCAAGGGCTTTACCAGATGGAGCCTTTGCGTTTTGCGTACTTGAGGTGCCAATCACGCCATCACCAGCATGAGAGTCCTTGTTTGATTTAGGAGGGGGAGGAACGGAAAATTCTGGTCTAGGAGCATCAGGAATTTTTTCATAGAGCATGCCAGACTGAGTATAGATTAAGTCTAAATATTGTGCATGAGCAATGACTTGCTCTTCAGTGACCACTCCTCCCTTGGCCACATCTTCTGTAATAGAAGGTAACAATGACTTAATAAACCACTCAGCTAGAAGCTGATCAAGAACATATGTCTTTACCATTCAATGACGATGTCGCCACTCATGAATATGATCAGATATGTGAGTGGTTGTTTTTTGTTTAAAGTTGGTAAGGATTTTTGTTCCCATTTCGTACCTTATGGGTAACTGAAAGTGGGTTAAAAAGGTAGTGGCGAGGGTGTTAAAGTTGTCAAATGAACCTCTAGGCAACTCAATGTACCATTTCGCTGCTTGACCAGTTAACATTCGCTGAAAAAGGTGAAGCCTAATCGAATCATCATTGAGGGTGTTAGATGAACACCACAAATGAAAAGTCATTACGTGATTCGATGGATCTTCACCGAGATTTCCATTGAATTTAGGAATATCAAATGGAAGTTTATGAGGAATCGCTGGCCACCAAGGGGCGTAAGCAATTGGATCATTTGTCAACCAGTTCAGATCCGGTAATTCTAAAGTTGCTACAAAAGGTAGCTGTTGATTCAAGTTTGGCGAAGCATACCTAGGATAAGATGGGATCGCCTGAGAAATAGGTCTTTGCATACCAACATAATGTATCTGATAATGATAACTTTGATAAGGTTGATGGGCATAACCATTATAATGTGTTGGTAACCATTTTGAAAATATGGTTGCCCATTACCTGTAAAGCTTTGTTGCTCAGGTCCTCGGTAAGCTTGCTGGAATTGCGGTTGTTGATATTGTACCAACAATGGTTGTTGGACCATTTACTATTGTCCAATACTGGATGTTTGACCAAGATGTGGGGTGATAGTACCTATTTGAGCTTGATTCATTCCATTTAAGGAGGCACTAATCTAAGGTTGTGATTGAGCCGTGGAGACAAGAGGTTGTTGTATTACAACCTAAGAGACTTGAGGTTGACATACAACAGGCAGTGCTTGTACTTGCGACACAGTCACAATAGTAGGTCTAGTGGGAATGTTCAACACAAGTTGATTTGGTTGCATTGAATATACAACTCTTGGTCGTTGAGGCAGTATTGCCACTGGATGTAATTCCAGTTTGACCTAAATTTTGTTGTGAACTCTCATATGGTTGTTCTCCCAGAGGGAACAATGAAAAAGCATACTGCCCCCCATATGGTGGCAACCCAGTGTTCAAAGGATAGATTGGTCTTTGGAGACTGGACTGCCCAAATTGATACTAATGTGAAGGATCAATTTGCTGAGTTTCAACATAAGAAATTCTAGATAAGAATCTGAATGAACAAATAGGAACAGACCATGCTGTTGAAACAGTCCCTGGGTGGACTCCATCTAGCGGTTGATAACTAGTTAGGACAGATGGTATACCAGCAAACATTGTCGGAGTAGTAGCAAGAGGCTCCATTGTTGCTGTATCAGATGACACATTCCTAGATGTTGATGGTTTTTCAGACATATTTAGGCTATCCAAAAGATTTCCTAGCGATTCAACAGGAACTTGCAATGAAGGGTGATTAAAAGAACTAACTTCTGTAGTAGAAGGATATAGGTGGATCCCAATTCCAAAATGCAATGGGGTACTCGATGGAAGATCCTCTACAATCTCTTCTATAGCAATCAATCCAGGTGGAAGAGGTAGACCGTCAAGTCCGTAAAATATTTCTAGAGCCGAAGAAGGTATAACTTCTGCAGTAACAGACACTGGAGGGGTGACACCTTTTGAATTCTGGAACTCAACTTCCAGATGTTCAGGTAAGTGAACTTCAGTTTCTGGATCAGCCCTAGATGGAGCTAGTTTAGGGATAGAAGTGTTTACCGTTACACTAGGATCAGTTCTAATGTCCTCTTGTAACTGCGAAACTTATTTTGTAAAGGCAGATGTACCATAAATAATTGGAGTAACTGGAGTCTCCGATGATGTTGAAACACAAGTTTCAAATAAACCAGGAGAATTTGACTCAGTTAAACGAGACCGTTTTGCCTGTTCGTTTCCGGAGTCAAAGACAGTTGACTCACTAGTCTCCGCGAATGACGGGGTTTTGATTGACTTTCTTCTATGATTGTGGATTACTTGATCAACTGAAAAAACTAAAGGGAAAAAGTTATTCCGAACTAAATAAATTTTATGACGCTTTGACACAACTTTGCTTTTTCAATTTTTAAGAGTCGAGAAAAAGCTAAAGATGACTCTAGTTGCCTTCGATTTTTAATGAGCTTGAAGTGACAAGTGCTCAGATGGACCTTTTCTTTTAAGGAGTCGAAAAGGAACAAAAGTGACTACTCTGGAAATCTAGATAGAGGGATTACACAACTTTCCAAGAAGAAGCTGAAGTATGAAACAAATCTTCAATTACTCCAATATTGTAATTTGAAAAAATGTAATGAGCAATTTTAGGTGCTTTACCTTTTGTTGGATCTAGTGTTTTACCTTTTTCTTCTTTGTGGTCTTGCTCAATTAGATCCCAATGGATTCTACATGTGGATGCATCATGTCCATATTTTTCATAGAAAATGAAGTGGATATCATATATTTCTCTTTGACGATGTTTAACCCCCACACCCCCCCCCACCACCTTTGTAATTCTTTCTTCCACAGCCTCTTTTGTTGTCACTTCTTTTGGTTGAATCACATGATTACTTCTTCTTATTTTTATCAAGGCACGCTACTTATTTAGGGAACTGATAAGTTGACTTCCTTCTCCCAAAAAAATTCTCCCCTGCAAACTTATCCATAAGGGAGTTAAAAGTAACGGCCTTGGGTTGTGCACTAGCTTGTAGGGATTCAAGATAGTGAGAGTATGTGGGATAGAGGGATTTGATAAAGGTCATTACAGGAATGTTAATTTGAACTCCATCAGAATTAACATCATGCATGATGGCTCTAATTTTAAAGGCTAGGGCCAAGGGGTCATCATCTTTCAACTAAAGGTTGAATAGTTTGACCATTAACTATACAAATTCCAATTCTAAGTGTGAGTCATATATGTCTTTTATTTCTTTCAATGCACCATAAGAAACTATAATTGAAACTAGATGATGACTCACCTCTTCACTTATAGAAGCAATAATTAGAGCATAAGCTTTGTTGCTCCTTCGCTCCCAAATTTTTAACTCTTTATCTTATGTGGGCTTGACAAGTGCATTTTCATCCACTCCTTCATAGATGCATTTCCATAAGTCATTAAATATTAGGATTTTCATGATATTTCTAGACCATTCTTTGTAGTTTTTCTTGCTAGTGAGTACTAATCCAACAATGGAAATAAGGGAATGTATCTTTGTTAACCTAGGTTCCTTTCTATGAGCTAAGGCATTAAACACTTTCTCCAAAAGAAATGTCACAAACAAATATACAACGGGCTTACCAACAATGAGGTCATTGCTATGGTTTATTTTCCAGGATCACTATTTGGTGTTATGACTCTTGGTCATGGTGCCATTTGATTCAATGTTGGAGTTGAAGTTTCTTATGTGCCAAGACCTATGGGTGTGTTTTTAAGTAGGATAGAGATGGGTAACGATGATTTTCCTTATAGAGGCTTTGGTTATTTTTCATATACCAAGACTATAATAATGTATGGTTACAAGGGGGGAATTAATCCTACACTGTGAATGATAGAAACTACAATGAAATCTTATGGGAAAATAAAAAATCATCGATGGGAAAATTTCACCACCAAATGTTGCAGTTCTCATAGTAAATGGTAAATAATTTTCCAGGCCATGACCATACAAGCATGAAGAATAGCTTGAAGACATTGTCAAAGCTTACTAGAGAATATTATGAGCCATAATTCATGCATTGTCCTGTGCTAGACTATAACACTTTATGGTTGGTAGAGATTGAATTTTGATCCCATCAAGTAGGAGTAAGACCAAAAGTGTAGTTCTCCAATAAGGAAACCACAATTCTTCTCTATTGTAAGATGGGGTGACACTCTACCTTCTCTTAACAAGCTTTTGGAAATTTAAAACCTATGGATCTATGATTAGGGTTTTATGTTTCCCACTAGTGAAATGGATAGGAGGACAGTGAAATGGATTTTGGTCTTAGGGAATCTATGAGGGAAATGGCCTAGTGCAAGTGTATGACCTGAGAAATAGGGAACCAATAGTGAAGGAGTTACAAATAGTAGGAAAAATGCCTAAACTTGGGACCAATGGTTTTGATACCAAGTTAAGCCAAGGAATAACTCTCGAACTTGGATGTCATTCCATTAATGAGGGACCTATGGATTTGATACCATGTTAGGCCAAGGAATAACTCCATAAATTGGTGGATACCATTACATTAATGAAAACAAAATTATATAAAATCAAAGAGCGAATTTTGGGATTAATCTTCCAAGGTCAATTCCTAGAATAATTGTTCATATTTCCCTCTATTTACATATTTATAATTTATTCACCCAATCTCTGAGGATTGGGTGTCTAACACTAATGATCCCTCATTATGTGTACAAATGTCTTTGAATGGTGTTTTCATAGTTATCATCATGATATGTTATACAATGGTAAATGTAGCTACTAGACAATCATCACATCCTTAGTTGTAATGAACACATCTGTAGAAATATGGAATTACATTGCATTTTCCCTTAATGAGAACTTTAAAGATCTTAGATAAGCAGCAAGATAAAATCAAACTTTGCTCCTGTAAAGGATAAGTTGTTAAGTGTCAAAATGTACAAAACATTAATAAGTTATAACTAGATCATCAATAAGATGCAAGGAGAAGACACTTTCTATCATCAAGAATAAATGTGGAATGATTGGAAATGACAAAACCAATATGCTCATGATGAAGTACTAGGCAACTCAAGATAAAGTAGTAATCATTGGAATCAATTTGTCTCTAAACTATTCACACACAATGCTTAGGAATAAGTGTAGCAAATAAAGAGCCAATTTCAATATGGAAAGTCCACAATGTGTCAAAGCAAAATCTCTCTAAGAAGGTATGAATGATCATGTAAGAACAAGTTGAATATGATCCAACAGATTGAAAATGTTAACAACTAACTAGAGTTATTCAATCAAGAACTTGAATATGATCTCGCAATGATCATCAAGTTCATTATGTGCTCAAATATGCACCAGATTTAATGTAAATGGTATCCCCATTATAAATACATTTGCTAAGAAAAGCATAAAATTTTTACCATCAAGAAAATACCTTGAATAAACTATTATCAGTGTAAACAAAGGAAAAATATGTGTTCATTACCATCCTCAATAATCCTATGGTCAAATATATATAAATTGTTATCACCTTTACATAGAGTTTGAAATTTTATGGATTTTAAACAAAAAAATTCATTCAAAACAATGTTAATATCAACAAGTTATGACCATATTAAGTTTCAAAAACAAGCTCTAGCCTTGGATTTTATGAACAAATGAAAATCATTGGAATCAAATAGAATAATTCATTGGATTAAAATATGTTAGTGTGTAGATAACTCAAAAAAAAAACTGATGTCATATAAGAAAGGTATGACAATTTAAAAATCATCTTCAAAATATTGGTGGTAATCACCATAAGCTAAGCCAAAATTTCTAGTGGGTAACTGCCAGTTGGTCTAATTGGATTTCATATATACTAGCATAGAATGGTAAAAAAAACATGGCATGGCATGTATAAAATGTTTATGTGGCATGTATGAAATACTAATGTGGCATGTATGAAATGCTAACATGGCATGTATGGAATACTCATGTGGCAAGTGTTGAAAAAGACGCATGGTGGTATATGAAATGACATATGGTAGCTGAGCTGGCAAGTTATGTTTGGATGCATCCATTGATGTGACACATTTCAATTGGGTGGATGAGTCAATGTGGTAGTGATGTGGCTAGTCCTCTAAAGGATAGAGATATCTAGTCGAATGACCAATGTTAACTAGGTCGATGAAAATGACCAATCAACTTATTAATCTAATGGTGAGTGACCAGTGTTCTATGTGGCTAGAGAACAAAATATTAATTAATGTTGAGAGGGAATGGGTTTTGAGCCTACCACCTAATAAAAATGAATTAGATAACATATTATTATAACCAAGTGATCAAATCCATGATAGTTTATACCAAATTCATTTGGTATATTGCTGAAGAACTAATTTATAAAACATATTATAGGTAATAGATGGTCTGCATCCACTAGAATAAATTCTTAATATTATGACAAATAAATGCTAATTATGGTAATCGTTAAACTTGGCTAACTAAACTACTTTAGACATCCATATAGTCCAATCAACCCAAAAGTACACCAATTTGTATAGACCGAAGTGCATTCATGAAACTTCAATCTTAGATGTGGCTTGAATAGAGACCAACCATTTAACATGCTCTAGATGCAATGGTAATGTCAAATGTGGGAAAAATGCCTTCAAATATATAGAAACCAAGCATGAGATTCAAATTCCAATTTGCAAATATATAAATATTTAAGGTATTAGATATGAACATTTAGACTAACATATCTAAAAACTAAATTAGTTATCCTTGTACATTGATGCCAGCTAATATATTTTAATCACTGTTATTGAATGCTCACGGAAGGAAATACTAGGTTTCCTATTCAATATTTCAACAAATAAAGTAGTTCATCTAAAGAGTTAGGTGTATGGCTCTCATACCATTAAAGAACCAAAAAAATATGCAGAGGCACATTACCAAGATATATCCTATCTACACTCCTATGGAATCATCCAAAAAAAATCTAAATATATCAAATAAGAATGAGACAATAAATTTATGTGGTAAACCCCCAAGGTGGGAAAACATCCATAAAAACAATGTCTTATATCTCTAATATAACTCTCTCAATTATAATTTCTAGAGCACACACATGTATGGAGTTCAAATGAGATCCATACAATTCTCAAGCATATGGATGATCTAGCCTAATGACCAATAAGTCTAGGCTAATGACCAATACTGTAAGCCACCCTCCACCCTCTTATATTCATGACCAATAGTATTAATTTAAATTTAACTAGGAAAAACTTGAACCATTGATTGTAAGGCACAATCAAAGGTGGAGATCAACTAATCCACAAAAGGTTGAAAATCAATTCATCAACAAATAAAGTAGTGGATAAGAATGATGTTGAGTGCAAGTTAAGATTACATAAGAAACATGTCATCACCAAACACATGCAATATTTCAAAAGTCTAGTGAAATCATGTTATATGTCTAAGTGCCCCACAATATTATAATAATCATCATGATGACACTAAGGATAAAATTACATTGAGCTAGTAGACACATTCTAACACAATTAACCCACTTACATTAAGAAAGTAACATCTTAATCATAATATATTGATTGTATAGAGAGAAGGAAGGTGTACAGTCTTAATCATTATATGGATGAAATATGTAACCTAACACTAATAAACTAAAATGAACAAAATACAAAGGTTGATGATGTAAAACTAACTAATGTAAACTAGCTCCTAGGGTTAGCTCAATTGGTCGAGGTCTTGTTGCTAAAGCACCTTGTCATTGAGAGGTCCTGGGTTCAATTCTCCTTGATGTTCTTAGAATTAGATATAGATTAATTTACCAAATAATATAGTCCCTTCAAAAAAATCTCACTTACAAAAACAGAAAAAACAAAACAAAACTAATTTAAATTTATCTTAATCATAAATCTTTTAACCAATAAAAAAAAATCAAATCTATCAAAATGCAAATCTCATTTTACAATGTAAAATATTTACAAAACAAGTACATTTTCAAAATTTTAATAAAAAATTAAGGTTAAAACTTGTCCATATATATAAAATGTGTCACATCACTATCATAGCATGTTAAACCTATATTCCATATAAAAGTGCTTAAGTGTAGTTTATATTACCAATGAGTTAATGTACTGTTAAGCACGATATTGTACGTCGTAGGCACGATATGATTAACCAAATCTTTTGCACATTTTCCAAAAACAAAATCTAATAACTTTCAACTAGTTTCGTGAAAAACAGCACATAATGTCAGGTAACGTATGGTTCCTGGTTCTCTCTATACGAATTTAAAAATTATTAATCATTATTAGAGTTTACTATAATCACTTTTTAGTTTGACTGGCTTTAATGACATGAACATGCATTTCATTTTTAATGGCAAGAACATGCATTTCCTTTTAAAAAGTCACAGGCTTAAATATAAAAGAAATAGAATATATACAATTTTGTAAAATTGAGTAATTAAATTAAATATATTATTTATTTTATCAAATATATATATAATATTTATTTTAATCTTGATTTTAAAATTTAATTATTATCATTATTATTATTAAATCATATCACTTCACATTTATTAAAATATTTAATGAATATATATGAAAAAATTTAGTAATTTTTTTAATCAAAATCTATATTTGTATTATTATTATTGTTGTGAAGCTATGAGGGTTTTGGGTGTTCTCTGTGTTTCTTTCCCTACGTGATGGTAACTAGCTTGGGGTCTTGCGCTTTCACCCTCTCTATTGGCTTCCAATCTTCAAACTTTTGACAACTTGGTAGCCAAGGAGTCGAAATATCATAAGGCAAAGTCTTCCCACTTTGTCAAGAAGCTTGAGGAAATTCCCAAGGTGGAGGTTTTCACTCCCAGGCAAGAACTCGAACCTTGCAATTTGCAGAACGTGACCTGGTTGGCTAGTTCATGGGGATTTGGCCTTCCCTGCATTTTTTGAGGGTTTGGGCAGAAAAAATCTAGAAGTCGATGATCAAGGGCTTTGTGTCCTTCTTCCTTTTGCGAGAAGGATTTTTTCACCTTCTTTTTTTATAATAAGGTGGGTCGAGATCTGCTATTTAGAAGTGGAACCTATTTTATAAGCGCTTAAGGGTAATATCTAGATTGATGGAGCCCAAATTTTAACCCTGAATGTGACACGCCCTCACCAATACCAATATGGGTGAAGCTTCCCTTTCTACCTATGCACTGTTAGAACGATGCAACTTTTTGAAGAATTGGTAATTCCCTGGGTAAATACACTGATCAAGTCAAACTGCAGGAGGGTTTATTGTTGTATGCAAGGATCTGTGTAGAAGTGGATCTAAATAAGGGGCTACCAACGAAATTTGAATCTTGATAGTTTCTCTCATATCCAAGAGGTAAACTATGATCAACTTCCATTCAAATGCAAAGTTTTCCATGAATATGGTCATTTTGCAAGGAGCTACAAAAAATAAAATAAGAGAAGCAACAACAAGAAGCAAAGTAGGGATATTAATGGCAACACCCAAAAAGAAGAAAAGCTCCAACAAGGCCAACAAATAATTAACTAAGACAACTTGATCAGAATGGAAACAAAGGAAGCGGATGTCCCTCCCCAAAAAAATTTAGTCTAGTAAATGGAAAAGGATACAACAAAACAAATGGGAAAGAAAAATAATAAAAGAAATAGTTTTGAGGCCTTGAATATGGATGATGATGAAGGGGAATTCTTGTGAATAACCCTCTAGTGTCTTAAGAGAAGCCAATCATGGAACAAGTTGATGAAAATATGCCACCATCATAGGACAATCCAACTAAGCCAGTGAAAGAGTCATCTTCGAACGAGGATGAATTTCTCTCCCTCAAAAACATCAAGACAGACCCCACAATTACTGGTTGTATGGAAGAGAAATCAAAAGAAGTGAAGGAAAAGGAACAAGATCGAATTCATAGAAATGTTTAAATAAATACCAACAAGGAGGTATGAATGGAGAAAGCTTAAAAATATAAGGAATTGAGAACCTAATCAATCATGGATCCAAAATTTATCCAAGGACACAGAAACACTAAAAAATGAGGAAATTTTCATTTTAAAAGGGACATGTGTCAACTCAAGGCTAAGTACAAACACATCTCCCCACATACTAGGTTGTAGAATGCCCTTCTTGGTGAACATTTATATTAATAGGAATGATGATCTCAAAATAAGTGCTTGGCTTTTGTACTTAAATTTTTCTTTTTCTTTTTTAATTTTTTTTTTGCTTTGCATTTTTATTTTTTTGGATTTTCTTTTATTTTTTCTGATTTGTTTTTCAATTGTTTTGGTTTTATTTCTTTTTTTTCAATTTTCTTTTATTTAGTTATGAAGTCCTTCCAATCCTTTGTTAATTTTAAATTTCCAATAGAATTATTATGATATAATATTTTTCTTCATTTTAATTAAGAAAAATTATAGTGGCGAAATTTCGCAAATGGGCTATTTTTTGGACATTTTATGAAAAAAATATTTGCCAATTTGGTTAAAAAATCGCCTATTTTTTACATATATATGATTAAATGGAATATATTCGCCAAAAATGTACCAATTTTAATAGTAAATTACATGTTTTTGATTGAATATTCGCCTACATTCTATACGTATGAATTTTCAAACTAGAATAGTCACCTTCAATATTATATGTAGGAAACATATTAAATCCTTAAAAAATACCCCGATTTTAATTCATTTATTTTAATTATACTACTATGTTAATTTTAAATTTACAAATAATTTTTTTTTCTTTCTTTTTGGTTAATTATCCTTTTCATTATTTCATAATCACGAAATTACATAGACAGTGCCCTCATGCTTGTAGTCTTCTTCCAAAATGGTGATCAAAAGAGCAACATATAAATGCTTATGCTTTCTCCCCATATGAGAATTCGGTTATACTACTCATCCACAAAGAGCAGGGACAAGCTAATGATCCCCCAAAATCGAGATAGTTCATAAATTATGCATATTCAATAGTGTATAATTGCCAACAAAAAACATTAATTGTGCGTCATTTTAGAGACTAACATCACCTAAAGCAATTGGATACCTTGATGTGAGTAGTACTAGTGTTTGGGGCTACTAAACTGTGAGACTTTTTATAACTAAGTTATGTTTCAAGGTGAGCTAGACAATATCTCATGCTCATGATGTGAGTGTGCAAGTGCTTGACTCCTTGCAGAATGCTCTCAGACATAGAAGCTACATGAAAATGCTCCTCGCCTTTGATGTCTTGCATTACTTTTCCAATCAAGGTTCTGGTCTGTTAATAAAGTTGAATTTTCCATAGATATTGATTTCTCCTTCCTCTTGTGTGACCCACATCTAGTATCCAATCCATAGTGGTTGCATTGACTTCTAAATTGGAGACTGAATGCTTCTCCCGCTTAATTTCTTCTTCAATAGAGTGAATTTCTACACTGATATAGGAGGGAGTAATTGAGTGAAATCTCTTAGCTACTTGATTGGCTTAAGCAACAATGTGTGAGTCTTCCTCCATGGATCTGGAGGTCCCCTCCACTACTTGGTTTATAGCTCTTCTTCTAAGCCTCATTTTGTATATGGGCATGGTGCTTAGATGGCATAAGGAACTAGGAAAGAGTCCCACCACATCAGAGCAACCTAAACTTTCTCCCTGATACTACAACCGATCAATACCATTTGATGGCGTTGAATTCATTCTAACAATTCCCTCTCTGCCAGAGCTAGATAGGAGGCTCTCTATGAGATTTGGGCACAATATACGACCAGAGATAAGGAAAATCCACCCCCTAGAACAAAACTCAACTTGATTAAAGTCGTTGAATGATGACTGAGAATACGATGAACTCCCCCCCCCAAAAGAAATTTCTAAGAAATCGCCCTGAAAGCAGCATGTGGCAAGCCCTACAAGGAAGCGGTGAAGAGGGAGGATTCCCACAAAGAATGCTCCATACCATAACCAAATAGGTGAAACATAAAATTTGTGATAGATAAAATGGTGGCTCTAGAAGCTTACCATTGTGGTGGTCTGCCCAAAGTTCGCCATGAGCTACAAGAGAACCCTATCGAAACAATAGCACCAACACCAAGAGTTGTGAGAGTGGATGAGCTCTCGATTCGAGGGACTTGAACCTCCCTTGCCCAAAAATCTCCCATGCTGGAAAAAGGAGCAGGTCATCCAAGTAAGGATGTGCCAATTTTCTTGATTATAGTTGGGTGTATTAGCAGTAGCTAACTTTGTCGCTCATTGTTCCCATTTTTGAAATAATCTTGCCATAACTATATTCAACTATAAAATATCCTTGAAACGAGCAAATAGAGGTATCATGAAGTTGAATTTCATTTTACACAGGATGAAAGGTGGTTTCACTATCCCATGTGTTTTAGGCTTTGAGAGGAAATAGTACCACCACCCTCCTATCAATACTAGCTCTGTGCACAATGCCCACCCCCATCGGGGAGTTCCTATCATGATTTACAAGGTCTTCCAATTATGGAATCCATTCCTCCAATTTGTTGTCTAGTCATGAAGAGGCAATAATTATATTATACTTAGAGAAATTGATGTTGGAAAACATGCCAACAATTTTATTGCCTAACTATCTGACATGCAAAGGAATTATGATTGCGATGGGGTCTAGAAGTTGATTGATCCTAGAGATATAATTTTCTAATCTCCATCTTTTTCATATCTTATCCATTAGAGCACCTTGAATGAGCTCATGAAGAGTGTGAATTGTAAGTTGTGAATCTCCTTCCACCATTTGTTTATTGTAGTTGTTCCTTATAGCAATGTGGAGACTGATTTCCATAGTCGCAAAATTTTCAATGTTATTGATATTGAAACCCATGAAACCCACGTAGAGGAAATGAATAATGAATAAAATATCTCAAAAGTATCCCCCAAATTTAGTTATCCTTCGATTACCTTTGGAGGCTCCATCGACAAAGTTGAGTTTAAGGAACCTAGGAGAGGGCAGGCTAATGGAGTAGGGAGGCGTGGGCTAAAGGAGCAGGGAGAATGGGCATTCACTAAGGGGTCAAAAGGAGAGGATTGAGCCAAGATCTTGAAGGATGGATATTTTTAATGGGTTTGAATCCCAATCCTATTCTTTCCAATGTTGGACTAAGACGGATTCCCCAACACAATGGATAATTTGATCCCAGACTACCTCCTCCGAGGATGATGAATTTCAGAAAATGTTGTGATTTCACTCTTTCCACGTTAATCACATAAAAACTCTACTGTAAGGAACCAAGCTCTACTAATGATAGAATTTTTGAAAGGATATAAGTGCCAACATGTGATCATGTCAAGGGTATTATTAGGACTTTGGTCAAAACACCTAAAGGTTTGGTGGGTTCACTCCCAAAGAGTCCCCGTGAAAGCATGGGCATTGAATATATGTTCCAAGTTTTTTTTCCTTTGTCTTATATAGAAAGAAAATTTATGGGCCTTTAAATGATTCATAAATTTCAATGGATACTCCACTCGACAATTCATCACAACAAATTTGATAAAATAATAATTAAAAAATTGAAATATACATTATGAGAGTTTATTTCTCTTTAGATTTTTGGATCTGTAAATCATTGTTTATTGCATATACATGCAAATTATAGTTATGCATAAAATAGAGAACAACTAAATAAAAACTCACAAACCACGATTAACACAAGATATAACCTAGGAAACCCTTTCGGGAGAAAACCCAACTGAAAGGTGAGGCCACTCTGCTCTCTTTCTCCAAATATAAAATGGTTGTGACTAAATAGAAGTAATGCATGTGGCCCATGGGCTCCTACAATGCAAAAATTATCTCTATGTTCTCACTCCATATCCTTTTCGGCTACTCTACTCGTCTATGGAACAAAATGCAATCGAAATGAATGGAACCCCTTTTCCTCCTAGTGGCCTATTTGTTGAACCGCTCGATAGTGTACTAGTGGTTAGGTTTGCCTCCCCCAACTCTTCATCAAAGTTACAATATTCACTCTTCTATAATCTTCTTCATCATAATCATATGGCTAACCCCTTTTCCATTAGTAATGGGGGATGGCATAACATCCTCTCAAATTATGGTGGCCAAAATAGGAAAGTCGACTTTCAAGTGACATAAATTTTGCATATGAACTCCAATAAGGAAATTCTTACAATATTGGATAGGTATTTGTGTTTAGAATAGGAAAACAAAAGTGTTGAAAATGCAACAAGAAAATCTCAGTCTGACTTTGCCTTGGTGAAACTAGAGAAAATTCGAATTTATATTTCAGTAGAAATCTTGGAGCTAATTAACTGAGGTTACATGGAACTTGTCACTCAGGTAACTCAGTTAATTCGAGTTAGGGAAGCTTGAGTTCAATTCAGTATGTTTGATTTCTAATTTAGTTAATTTGAGTTATTTTCAGTTTAACTAGTTCTAACTGTTAGAAGAACTAGTGGAGGTCAAGTTGTGGAAGTGGAACTTCAACCACGCTGAGTGATCAACCGTTTAACTGGTCAAACAACCCAAAATAATTATTTTATGTGGAGAATTCAAGTTACCCAGTTGAGATGGAGATTCCAAGGTAGTGTATTATAAGCTGTAGCATATTCCAATGTGTACAATTGATGCATGCAGTCAGAGGAAGGACCTAAGGAGATTATGCAATTCTATAGTAGGAAATTCATAGATAATAGGGGCCAATTTATCAAGGGAACAACACAAGGAAATAGGAGCTTGAGGACTTGAAATTTGGCTAAGTGTTGGCCAGAATTAGTCAGTCAGGAAGAGGGATAGACTATACACTTGCAGGGTGTTCTTAGGTTAGAGAAATCATATGTATTTCATCTCTATTCTTTGATTAATGTAGTATAGATAGTAAGGGATTTTGAGCAGTTTCTTTCCCCTAGATAAATCTTTGTGAATGTGCGATGTTTCCTTTTGCATGCCTATGATTTGTGTTCTAGAGGGCGAATTAAATTCTGCATATCAATAGAGTAGCTTCGAAGTCTTGTGATTTAGTAAATTTCATGAGTAGTTTTGAATCTACACGTTAAATTCTACATGGTATCAAACCTGGATTCATTGTAGAGTTGAGATTTCGAAGTTGTCATTGCAGGAGGAGCAGATTTTAAGGATCAAATATTCATAGCTAGAAGGATGGGTTTCTATATACTAAGACTCGAGTATGCCCTTGAGAGAAGCTCAAATTTTGTTGCATGGAAGGACCGCATGGAGGAAATATTGGATGATAATGGGTTGCTAGAATACATCAAGTGAGATATTGCAAACTCTCAAGCATTTGATGCTTAGAATCTTACTCAGTGGAATAAAGATGTGGCCAAGGTGAAGAGAATCATATTGAAAGGACTACGAGACCATATTGTCTCGAATCTCCATAGAAAAGAGACTTTGTTTGCGATGTGGAAAGTACTCACATAAATTTTTGAGAATAAAAGTGACCATAGGAAGCTGGTACTCAAGTACAAGCTTCGAAGTATCAAGATGCATAAGAATGACACAATTCCGCAGTATCTGAGAACGTTTACATAGTGTCGTGATGAACTTGGTGGGGTAGTGTTACTATCCTTGAAGATGACTTGGTAAGCCTGACCCTTCTAGACCTTCCCAAGAGTTGGCATGGCTATCAAGATTCGATGAATGGGAGGGAGAAACTACCAAATTGGGAGCGTTTATGGGCGGATTTGGTACAGGAGGAAATAAGGCAAAATACCATAGATGGGACCTCATCCAAAGAAGAGGAAGAGTACTTTGCATTAGTCAGAAAAGGAAGGAAGGCCAAGGGGAAGAAGTCCCAAGGTGAGGCTAATTCCATCTAAGAGGGCAAGAAGAATTATTTATCCAAAATCAAGTGTTTCAACTGTCATGAATTCGTGCACTATGCCACAAAGTGTCCACACAAGAAGGCAAGCAAGAAGGAGCCTGCAATAGTGGAAGTAGGTGAAGATTTGGCTTCACAGTTCGAGCTTGACTTCACTCTCATCACATGTATGGTGAGCACAGTGATGGGGAGCATGTGGTACCTGGATAGTGGTGCCTCATTCCATATGACGGGGAATAGAGAATTTTTTAGTGACTTGGAGGAGAAATATCTCCAAATGAACATTGAGGTTGGAGACAACATAAGGTATAGTGCAACTGGGATTGGTATTGTCACCTTTCAAAGGGATTCAAGCTCCCCTCTTAGACTCAAGGATGTGATGTTTGTTCTGGGCCTAAAGAAAAAACTCGTCTTTGTTGCAGTTTTGGAATACCATGGTTATTATGTGATTTTCAGCAAAGGAAAGGCATACTTGAGACACACAGCCATGGGACAGGTGAAGCATATCGGGGTCCATGTCAAGAACATGTATGCACTTGAGGTAGAATATGCATGCAAAACCTTGAGGAGCAAGGTAGATACAAGAGATGTGGTCGTTGAGAGGGAGCATGATTTACCTCTCAACATGCAGCCTCAGAAGAAGCCTCGGGAAATTGTGGAGCATCCACAAATGGAGAAGAAAATAGGAGGTATATTGGAGGCATCCACTCAAGTAGAGAGCTCTAACAGTGGGATATTTCAAGCTAAGTGGGTAAAGGGAGCACATGCAACCATACCTTTAGGTGTGAGGTGGGATGATGTGAAGCCCTAGTCCAAGAGTTGCAGAAATTTGGGTAGGGTCCATTAAGGTGTTCTCCTTGTAGATCATTACCTTGCTATGGGGGCCCACAATATTTAGTAGCAAGAGGATCAGTGTCAATCATATACTGAGGAGTGTAGAAGAGTGTTGAGAGTAGAGTTAGCAACAGCACATTTTTTCCTAGTTGACAGTTGCAAACACAGCTGATTCAATTTGTTTTTTGGATGCTTCTCAGTTGTAGGTATTACAGGAGAAAAAAAAACAATGAGAGGTGTTGCATGTAGTACATTCCACAGGTGTAGGATAGGGGTGGTTTATAATCCATTTCTTGCTGAGAGGGAGTGTTGAAAATGCAACAAGAAAATCTCAATTTGACTTTGCCTTGGTCAAACTAGAGAAAATTCAAATTTCTATTTTGGCATAAATCTTGGAGTTATTTAACTAAGGTGACATGGTACTTGTCACTCAGTTAACTCAGTTAATTCAAGTTGGGGAAGCTTGATTTCAATTCAGTATGTTTGATTTCTAATTTGTAGCAATCTATTTCAGTTAATTTGAGTCACTGTCAGTTTAACTAGTTCTAACTGTCAAAAGGACTAGTGGAGGTCAAGTTGTGGCAGTGGATCTTCAATCACACTTAGTGATCAACGAGTTAATTGATCAATCAACCCAAAATAATTGTTTCATGCAGAGAATTCGAGTTACCTAGTTGAGATGGAGATTCTAAGGCAATGTATTATTAGTTGTAGTGTATTCCAATGTGTACAGGTGGTGCATGGAGTCAGAGGAAGGACCTAAGGCAACTGTGCAATTCCATGGTGGGAATCTCCTAAATAATAGGGGCCAATTTCTCAAGGGCACAATGCAAGGAAATAAGATCTTGGAGGGATTGAAAATTGGCTAAGTGTTGGCCAGAGTTAGTCAATCAGGTAGAGGGATAAACTATACACTTGCAGGGTGTACTCAGTCTTGAGCAAGCATATGTATTTCATCTATATTCTCTAATTAGCGCAATATAGATAGTAAGGAGTTTTTAGTAGTTTCTTTCCCCTAGATAAATCTATGTGAATGTGTGATGTTTATTTTTGCATGTGTATAATTTGTGTTCTAGATGGTGAATAAACTTCCGGAAATCAGTAGAGTAGCTTCAAGTCTTGTGATTTAGTAAATTTCATGAGCAGTTTTGAATCTACATATTAAATTCTACAAAAAGTGCCGCGCTAAAAAAAAAACAAAAAAAAAATTACCCCTAAAAAATTCCATTTGATTCCTCAAAATGCTCCATTAAGGTTTCAGACCTCAATTTGCCAAACTGGGCCCCATCAATAAAAATGTTCCTGTGAGTTGATTCCTCTGCTTTTGCCACTTTGAAAGCATCAATATGGATTACAAACAATATATGATCTAATATAGATCACACCTCCCCATTTTGGGAAGATTTTGGTCACAAAAAGCTTTTGTTGATTGAGGTGAGGAAATGTTTCCTCCACCTTCTCTTAGGTGTACCATTTAGCCTTCCCTAGAACTTGTCCTTTCAACCCAATTTGCTAAAGTCCATGGCATCATTGTATTCTCATTCTAGACCTCTTCTAAAAAATAATATTTTCCATCAACTCTACTTGGGCATTTGGTGCCAAATCCTCTGTTGGAATTATGATACAGGTGTTGTCCTTGATGGCAACTCACTCAGATGGCAATTCACAATATAGCAGGTCAACAACAAAGGATTACAGATCAGACTCCAAAGAATGAAGAAAGAGAGGTATACGTTGGTTCACTTTGTCCAAGAAGCGTATACACATGGGCTAACAGAACAAAAGAAGTGTATAACATATACATGCACTTTCACAAGAAGAAAAGCGCCTACATGTTGGAAAACCAAGCTTTTGGTCCAAGGTCTTTTGATCCAAGGTATTTGGTCCGAGGTATTTGGTCTAGGGTATTGACCCTAGGTATTTGGTCCAAGCTATTGGTCCTAAGTGGTTTTGGTCCAAGGTATTGAGGAAGGCCTAAGAGTACATAAGGAGGAGAAGATCATTAGGCCAGGTGTGCAAACAATAAGGTTCTAAGGAATACTTCTATCTGAAGTATATTTTATGTTGCAGGGTTATGCTTGGGACTAGATCTGAAATATTCATGTGCACCTTGAGTTAAATATTGGATCAGGAATCATGAGACTTGAAATGACTTATTCTTGAATGATCTGATATTGGGGGAGACTAGATCTGATGTTTTGCACCTGTTCTATTTGTTACCTATCATGATCTGGGTTTGTCTAAAGTTTGAAATTACAGCAAAGTTCTAAGTCAATATTTGCAGATCTATATGCAGGTTCATCTTGGCCAAAGAGCGTATACACACAGGTTCAGTTCCTTCAAGTAGCGTTTACTAAAGAAAAGCTTATTTTTAGATCTGATTGATCTATCTGATAAAATTTTGCTATTTTACTGTTGTCTGTCAATGAAGTCTTCTTAGATCTACATGTAAAACTGAATGCATAAGGAGGCTAGCATTTTATTGATTGATTATATAAGTGAGAAGAAGTGATCTCTGTTCCTGCCTGTGTAAAGCTCTCAAAGATGACAACAGATATTCAGAATTTTGATAGTTGGTACAAATTTGATTCAAAATTTTATGTTTGCAGTAGTTTTAAAGGTATATGTAGGTTCAATTAACGGAAGTAGCATACACATGCAGGTTGGGTACAACCAAGTGGTGTATACATTCTAATGCATGATTTTTGATGTTATAATTGCTTCTGAATGATGATACAAGGTTCTGGGTTCAATACAATGTTCTGGTGTCAGTGATTTGGTTTTTCAGATTAATTGAATATTGGTTGATGCAGTTTAAGCTTTGATGGGTCCAGTATGAAAATTTGATGAAATGTGGCCTTTCAGATTATGGTGTTGTGATCCAGGAGTATCTAGTCTGAAAATTCATGAAACGTGATCCCTGGTGGAAGAGTGGAGTTTTCTATAGGCCGGCACCTATGTACTAGTATGCATATTAGCTAGTACAAGAGCTAGGGGTTTGTAGCTCCCTTCCAATAGAAGTTGGAGAATGAGAGAAGGTTGTAACCTTCTACAGGTAGAAGCCTGCGTACTAGTATGTGTCTGCACCAGTACAAGATTGTAAACAGATTTTCTTATTATTAAAAGAAGACAGAGACAACAGTAACAGGTGGTTTTTACCCACATTGGGTTTCCACCTTAAATCTTGGTGTTCATGTGTGTTGCTTATGTGTGATGATTTATTCTGCTTCTACTGCATTGTCTAATAAATCTCTGATATACTGGTTTAAGCTCAACACATGATAAATTGTCTAAATCACAAGTTCTTTGCATATACGTTGGTTTCTTTAAGCACAGTCGTGTGCACACGTTAGTTGACTTCACTGAAGTAGCGTATATAAATCTGTTTTGGAAATAAAATTATTAATCTGATAATACTGATTCACCTCCCTCTCAATATTATTTCCAACAATTGGTATCAGAGCAGGTCCTTCAGAAGAAGCTTGATCACTTGAAGGGAGATCCATCAACATGAATAATCAAGAAAGCATGGGATCCATCAAATTGCCAATCTTCGATGGGAGCAACTTTGTTTATTGGAAAATAAGAACCACAACCTATCTACAATGACTTGGAACGGATGTCTGGGAAATTATGGAAGGAGGATATACATTTCCAACAGCAATTCCTATAGATGCAGCAGGTAAAAAGAAATATGAAACCAATACCAAAGTTGTCAATAATTTATTGGGAAGTCTGTCACAGTCAGAGTTTTTCAAAGTCATGCAACTCAAATCAGCCAAAGAAATATGGGATAAAATCGTTCTGAGCTATGAAGGAGACTCTCAGGTAAAACGTGCTAAGCTTCAAACTCTCATAATTTAGTATGAAACTCTTAAGATGCATAATGATGAAAGTATAGCTAGTTACTTCTTACGTATAGATGAGATTGTTAATTGTATGAAGAATCTGGGTGAAGAAATAAAGGAATTCACCTTAGTTGAGAAATTTTTGAGATCTTTGTTTGCTAAATTTGAATCCAAAGTGTCTACCATAGAAGAAAAATAGGATTTGTAGAATATCACTATGACACAGCTTGACGGAACCCTAATTGCCTTCAAGATGAGAAAAGGAGGACCATCAGATATGAGAGAAGCCGCATTTAAAGCTTCAGCAAAAGGAAAGGAAGAACACAATGAATCAAGACATATTTCAGAAGAAGAGGATGAGGTAAACTTTGTAAAGAAGCTTCAACCGGTTTCTGGAAGGTTTAGAGATAAGCTACCCTTCAAATGCTTTGCTTGTGGCAGAGTCAGTCATTATGCTGCTAGATGTCCTCATAAAGATAAATATGAAAAAGGAAAGGAATATGCAAAAGGGAAAAGAAAACAAGTTGTAAATAAAAGGAGTTACTATACTCATGAAGATAGAGATGGTTTATCTAATAGTGATGAAGATGAAATTGGACAACATTACAGAGTTCTCATGGCTTATGACGATGATAATTTTTGGGATGCTTTAGAAGAGGAAGACCTTCATGAATAGATATCTAAACTCAAAATTTGTTTAGAAGAAAAGAATATGATTATAGATACCTTGGCATACCAACTTGTTGGAAAATAAAAACACAATGAAAAACTAGAATGTGAAATTGTGGGTCTAAGAAAGGATCTTGAGAAAATGAAATCTCTCAATATTAGATTTGCTAGAGGATCAGAAACTTTAAATAAAATTATCAAAGTTCAGCATTCTCCTCTAATAAAGACAGGTCTTGGATATATTGAAGAAGCATCTCAATCATAGAAACTGTCAATCTCCGCCAAAAGCTATCTTGATGCAGCAAAGACCAGTGAATAGTATGACAATCGTCAACAAAGGCATAAAGTAGATCACCAAGTAAATCACACTCAATTTTCTCCAAAGATGAATATCAATAGAAACTACAATCACCAGGTTAATAGAATCGACAGTTGCAGGAACTTCTTTAATGGGCAATGTTTTTCATGTCATAATTTTGGGCACAAAGATACTCAATGCGTTGCTTACAAAACCATCATGACTAGAGAAGCATGAAATCAAAGGAATGTAATAGGAATCAAGAGAATTTCCCATAATAACTTTTCTCCTCTTGAAAGTGAAATAGAATGCTCAATTTGTAACAACTTTGGTCATGAAGAATTTGAATGTAGGAGAAAATTTTGGTAACATCTCAAAAGAAGCAAACGCCATTAAATCCCAAGATATGGAGAAGAAAATAATCTCAAACAAAAAGATGTGGTATAGCCTTGTATGCAGAAGGACAAGAAAATCAGTGGTACATCGATAGTGGATGCTCAAAACACATGACAGGTGACAAAGAAAAACTTCACTCATATAATGCCTTAGAAAAAGAAAAGAATGTCTCATTTGGAAATGACACTCCTGCTATCATAAAAGGTAAAGGCTCTATTTTCTTGAAAGAAAAGGTTAAAGCTGGAAATGTTATGTATGCAGACGGTTTAAACCATAACCTGTTGAGTGTCAATCAAATGTGTGATCAAGGAAATGAAGTGGTGTTTTGATCAAACAGATGTGTTTTTGGTGAGATTGATACAGGAGAGACCATGATCAAAGGTACAAGAACTCCAAACAACTTATACATACTCAAGGGAGGACAACAACAATGTTATCTAAGCAAAAATGATGAAAACTGGCTGTGGCATAGAATATTGGGGCATCTAAGCTTTTCTCAAATAAGAAAAGCATGCAAACTCAAGGTTGTTCATGATCTTCCAGATATCAACATCCTAGAAATACAATATGATAACCATGTCAAATCGGTAAGCAAACCAGAGTTCACTTCATGGAAAAAGAAGGGTGAGCTAGTAAGCCTCTTGAACTTGTCCATACTAATCTATGTGGACCATCAAGGAAAAAGTCACCTCGTGGAGAAGAATACTTAATTTTGTTCATTGATGATTTTTCCAGAATGTGTTGGATAGGCCTTCTAAAGCATAAATATGAAGCATTTGAAAAGTTCCAAGCCTTCAAAGCTTTTGTTGAAAATGAATTAGATTGAAATATCAAATTCCTCAGATATGATCGAGGAGGGGAATTTACATCGGATGAATTCTTTGACTTTTGTGGACAACATGGAATAAAAAGGCAATTCTCCACCACAAGGACTCCTCAGCAAAATGGTGTGGTAGAAAGAATGAACAAAACAGTTCAACCAATGGCTCGAGCTATGCTAGATGAATCTGGAATTCCTACAACCTTCTGGGGTGAAGCAGCATTCACTATCGTAACTATTCTAAACAAAGCAAATGTTCAGGTAAATAGCACTCAAACTCCACATGAACTTTGGTATGGCAAGACTCCTACTGTAAAATACTTTAAAGTTTTTGGAAGCAAATTTTTATCAAAAGGACTAATGAAAAACTTGGTAAGTTTGAACCCACAGAAGATGAAGGTATTCTTCTTGGTTATTCCTCAAGAAGTAAAGGATATAAATGTTATAATAAAAGACTTGGGAAAATTATTGAAAGCATTGTGTTGTATTTGATGAAGCATGCAAAAATCCAAAACAGATAAAATCAACAGAATATTATGACAATGAATAAGATGGGGATTATTTCCCAACATCAAATCAAAATGATATTGAAGAAGAAACCAATGAAGCACCAGAAGAAGAGATAATGGTAGAAGAAAAGACTTCGTCCAGGTATGTTCAGAAAAATCATCTAGAAACTCAAATTTTAGGGGAAAAAGAGGCAGGTGTATAGACAAGAAGAACTATTACAAGGACCTCAAGCTATCTAGCATTATTATCTTCCACCAAACCTCAAAATGTAAATGAAGCATGCAAAGATGAATGTCGGGTAAAGGCCATGGATGAAGAACTTGAGCAAATTGAAAATAATGATACTTGGGAATTAGTTCCTAGGCCTCATGATAAAAATATTATAGGAACTAAATGGATATTCAAAAACAAGCTAAATGAAAATGGAGAAGTCATTAGAAACAAGGCCAAACTTGTTTGTAAAGGATATGCTTAGCAAGAAGGTATAGATTTTGAAGAAACCTTTGCACCTGTTGCCAGACTTGAAGCCATAAGGATGTTTCTTGCTCTTTCTAGCTTTTAGAAATTCAAATTATACCAAATGGATGTAAAATCAGCCTTCCTTAACGGAGATTTAGAGGAAGAAGTTTATATTGAACAGTCGGAATGATTCATTCGTGGAAATGACGCAAAACTTGTATGCAGACTCAAAAAGGCTCTCTATGGTCTGAAATAGGCTCCAAGGGCCTGGTATTACCACCTTGACAAATATCTGTACCAACAAGGTTTTACAAAAGGTTCAACAGATAGCAATCTATATACAAAGATTGAAAATTATATATTGCTAATATTATTGTTTATTTTGATGATATCATTTTTGGTAGCAATGAAGAATCCATGAGTCAGAATTTTGCTTTAGTAATGCAACAAGAATTTGAAATTTCCTTGCTTGGTGAACTTACCTATTTTCTTGGTCTACAACTTCAACAAAATAAAGATGGTATTTTTCTATCACAAACCAAATATCTCAAACAGATCTTGAAAAGGTACGAAATAGAAGATTCTAAACCTGTATGTACCCCAATGGTAATAGGATGTAGTCTCAACTCAAATGATGAATTAGTAGTATTACATCAACCAACTTACAGATCCATGATTGGTAGTCTGCTTTATCTAACAGGTACCTGACCTGACATCATGCATGCAATAGGAATAGTTGGAAGATTCCAATCAAATCCAAAGGAATCACACCTTCGGGCAGTCAAAAGAATTTTCAAATATCTTCAAGGAACTCAGGACCTAGGTTTATGATATCCTATAGATGCATATCTTACTCTTCATGCATATACAGATGCAGATTTGGCACGAAGTGTTGATGATAGAAAAAGCACTAGTGGTGGTGCATTCTATATGGGTTCCAGGTTAGTGTCTTGGTTCAAAAAGAAACAAATTTCAATTGCTTTATCTACATCTGAAGCAGAATATGTGGATGTTGCATCTTGCTACACACAACTAACTTGGAAGATGCAAACTTTGCAAGCCATTCAGATCACATGTACTCCACCTATCTCCATTCTATGTGATAATACAAGTGGCATCAGTATTTCAAAGAATCTAGTCATGCACTCCAAGACCAAGCACATACCCATCAAGTACCATTTTCTACGTGAACAAGTGCTTGAACAAAAGGTCAAATTGGAGTATGTTCCCTCCAAAGAACAAGTTGCCGATATATTCACTAAACCACTGCCCAAAGAAACATTTGAATATCTCAGACAAAAGTTGGGAGTAGTTGTTGCATCATCCTGCTATTAAATCCAAATTTTTCAGAGAAAGGTTATTATACACGTGTTTCATGAAGTATAGTCGCGTACACACGTAGGTTTCTATGGGTTAAGGAGCGTATATGTTTTTATTTTTTTTCAGACAGAAAAAAATAGTGGAGCAGGCTCTGATATGGGTGCTCTGTCTGATATTGATGATTACTATCTATCGATATGCTTTGTTCATTAATTTTTATCTGACTGAAAAAGATGCCTTGATCATTGACTTGTTAACAATGCACAAGTAACACAAGTTCAAGGGGAGAATTAGCCTTCACGTACATTCATCATTGTTGGCATTATGGTTGCTGAGTCTAGCCATGGCTTCAGATATTTATACTATTTGTTTCTTAAGTCATGTAAAAATCTAGGGTGTGATATGTCTTCTCATACATTTGAATGAGTCCTCTTGGACAAATGATGTGATTTGTATCCCCACTTTGCATGGGATGGATGATGTAATATTTATTATTTCTCTCATGTATAAATAGTTGGTATATCCCGACTTGTTTGGGTGGATGAGTCAAATTTAGTTTATCCCCACTTGGTTGGGAGATGGATGTATGTATGAGTCATTGATGATAGGAACGTGATACTCACATAGTTGAGTTATAGAGTCATGTTATTATTTTGGAGAATATTTTTGCAGACTTTGCATGTGCTCAGGGGGAGCATGGATAGTTTTAGTGCATCTCAGCATGAACAAAGGGGATCTCAATCAGAAAATTCAGCATGTACTCAGGGGGAGCATGGACAGCATAATGTATGTCAAAGGGAGAGAATATCTTGGTCCGCCCTTTGCCCTTGATGTCAAAGGGGGAGAATGTATTGGTGTTGTTGTTGCCATCAAGTCCAAAAGCAGAGATTTTTGGCATTATGATATAGGTGTTGTCCTCGATGACTCAGATGACAGTTCACAGTGCAGCAAGTCAACAACAAAGTATTACAGATCAGACTCCAAGGAATGAAGAAAGAGAGGTATACGTTGATTCACTTTGTCCAAGAAGCGTATACACACAGGTTAACAGAACAAAAGAAGCATATAACATATACACGCACTTTCACAAGAAGAAAAGTGCGTACATGTTGGAAAACCAAGCTTTTGGCCAAAGGCATTTTGATCCAAGGTGTTGATCCAAGGTATTTGGTCCAAGGTATTGACCCTATGTGTTTGGTCCAAGGTATTGGTCCTAAGTAGTTTTGGTCCAAGGTATTGAGGAAGGCCTATGAGTATATAAGGAGGAGAAGATCATTAGGCCAGGTGTGCAAACAATAAGATTCTAAGGAATAATTATATCTGAAGTATATTTTATGTTGCAGGGTTATGTTTGGGACTAGATCTGAAATATTCATGTTCACCTTGAGTTCAATATTGCATCAGGAATCATGAGACTTGAAATGACTTATTCTTGAATGATCTGATATTGGGTGAGACTAGATCTGATGTTTTATGCCTGTTCTATTTGTTACCTATCATGATCTGGGTTTGTCTGAAGTCTGAAATTGCAGCAAAGTTCTGAGTCAATATTTGTAGATCTGTACACAAGTTCGTCTCAGTCAAAGAGTGTATACATGCAGGTTTGGTTCCTTCAAGTAGCATATACTAAAGGAAATCTTATTTTTAGATCTGATTGATCTATCTAATAAAATTATGTTATTTTACTGTTGTCTGTCAATGAAGTCTTCTTAGATCTAAATGTAAAACTGAATGCATAAGGAGGTTGGCATTTGATTGATTGATTATATAAGTGAGAAAAAGGGATCTCTATCCCCGCCTATGTAAAGCTCTAAAAGTTGATAGTACATATTCAAAATTTTGATAGTTGGTATAGACTTGATTCAAAAGTTTATGTTTGCAGTGGTTTTAAAGGTATACGTAGGTTCAATTAACAGAAGCAGCATACACACGCAGGTTGGGTATAGCCAAGTGGCGTATACATTCTAATGCATGATTTTTGAGGTTACAGCTAGTTCTGAATGATGATGAAGGGTTTTGGGTTCAGTACGGTGTTCTGGTGTCAGTGATCTAATTGTTCAGATTAACTGAATATTGGTTGCTGCAGTTTATGTTTTGATGGGTCCAGTATGAAAATTTGATGAAACGTGGCCTTTCAGATTGTGGTTTTGTGATCCAGGAGTATCCAGTCTGAAAATTCATGAAACGTGGTCCCTGGTGGAAGAGTGGAGTTTTATGTAGGCTGGCACCTATGTACTGGTATGATTCTACACCAGTACAATATTGTAATTAGATTTTCTTATTATTAAAAGAAGATAGAGACAACATCAACAAGTGGTTTTTACCCACATTGGGTTTCCACCTTAAATCTTGGTGTTCATGTGTGTTGCTTATGAGTCATGCTTTATTCTGCTTCTATTGCACTGTCTAATAAATCTCTGATATACTGGTTTAAGCTCAACACATGATAAATTGTCTAAATCACAAGTTCTCTTCATATACGCTGGTTTCTTTAAGCACAGTCATATGTACACACTAGTTCAATTCACTGAAGTAGTGTATATAAATCTATTTGGGAAATAAAATTATTAATCTAATAATACTGATTCACCCCCCTCTTAGTATTATTTCCAACATCCTCTACAGAAGGTGGGACATGTTTCTCTTCTTAATCTAACATAGAAGTCTCATAGAGTTTCATATTCTCTACATTCACAACTGATTAAATACACATGTATGAAGGTAGATTGAGTCTATAGGAATTATCTCCCACCTTTTCTAGTATCTCAAAGGGATGATACCACAGAGAAATTATCTTCTTACTAGGACCATGTAGCCTCTCCTTTTTCAATTGTAACCATGCATTGTCTCCCTCCTTGAATGCCTTCTCTTTTCTGTGTTGATCATGCCTAGTCTTGTATTTTCCTTATGACTTATGCGAAGTCTCATGCACCAATATATGGATTTTCCTAATATTTTCTACAAATATTTCTACCCTTAAGGAATCCACTCTAGGATCCTCCCTCACTCCTCCTTGCCATCCATATGCAATCAAGGAAAATTTTCAGGATGGAAATTTATCTTAAATTTTAGGAACAAAGGAAAATATTGCTAGTTAATAATATGAAAACTATCAAATGCTTAGTGATATTTTTGTAAAAAAAATCAAATTTCTAATGATTTTATATAAGCCTATAAAATTCTAGCTATTTTTAAAGTAAAATCATTTTATACTATAGAATTTGGGCAAATCAATTTTAGAAAAAAAATAGAAATTGGTGCATATTGTTTTTTGGAAAAAGCATGGAAAATTAGTCCACCTATGAATATTATCCCCTAAAATTTTCCCTTTATGCAATATCCAAATATGAAAGTGGCAAATATCCAAAATAAGTTTCAAATGGAGACTTACAAGTAGAATTGTGTACTACTCCATTATAAAAGTGGTGCATATGTACCAAATTTACATCCCAAGTCTTAGGATGCTTCTAATTATAAACCCTCAGATGTTGGGCCAAAGTTCTATTGACTACTTTTGTCTACCCATCTGTCTGAGGATGAAATGTTGTAGACCTTTTCAAATTTGTGTCCCTGTTATCCCACATTGTAGTCCAAAATGCATTGATAAATCTTGTGTCCCTATCTGAAATGATGCTCCTTGGTATCCCAAAGTGCACCCAAAATTGTCTGAAGAAAAAGTTTGTTGCTTCTTTCCCAGTGATGGTATTTTTGCAATGTATCAAAACACACATCTTGCTAAACATGATAACTATCACAAACAAGTAGTCATGTCCTTTCCTGATTGTTGGTAAACCTCACACAAAGTCCATGGAAATGTTATCATGGGGATAAGTGGGTACAAGTAAGGGATTATATAAACCTCGTTTCATGTTACTAGGTTTGTTGATGCAACAAATCATGCATCCTATTATGAACGTAGCTACATGTTCTTGCATCTTGGGCCAATACACATGCATCTGCAAGTTTTCCATTGTCTCCCCTATATTAAAGTTCCCTACAACCCTAGAAATGTGAGCCTCTCTAATAACTTTAATCACTCACCTTTAGGAACACAACTTATCCAGCCTATAGAGTAACCCACCTTGAAGATGGTAGTCAATTATGTTGTCGCCATCATGCATATGTCTCTAGCTCTGCAACTACTGAAACACATCCTTGAAGTCCTCATCCTCTGAATATGCCTCTTTGTATGCATCATGAGTGAATGGGTCCATGTGCATCATAGTTCCCAAAGTTGTAGTTTTTGATGTGAGTGGCCTTGAAAGCATGTTATTTAACTTGTTTTTTTGGCCCTTCTTATACTTGATCACTAAATGAATTTTTTGTAAAACCTCCATTCACTTGTAATGCCCAGTTTGTTGTAGCTTACTTTGGTCCTACAGGTACTGTAGTTGCTAGTGATTTGTGTGGATTATTGCCTCATTTCCCATGAGATATTGTTTTCACTTCTCTACAACTTGCACCAAGGCATAGAGCTCTTTGTTGTAGGTAGGGTAGTTAAGAATTGCCCCATGAAATACTTCATAATTCTAGCATATCTTCATTCCTCCATGCATCAAGACCACACCTATAACATACCCATTCACATCTATCTCCACTTTGAAGGTTTATCACAAGTTTGGTAATGTCATAATTGATGTTTGACTGATCTTCTTCTTTAGCTCCTTAAAGTCCCTCTACTAAGCCTTTCCCCACTGAAAACTCTTGTCACTTGTTGTTATGGCGTGGAGGGGTGTTACTACTGTTGAAAATGAGGCTATGAATTTCCTTATATACTGGACCACCCAAATGAAATTCCTAACCTCAAAAACATTAGTAGGCATTAGCCATTTCATGATGGGCTTCATCTTGGCACAACCTATATTTAGCTCTCCTCCACCTATCACATACCCTCGATACATTGAATATTGTAAGAAGAAATTTCAGCATAAATCACATTCAGAAATCATTGTTGACGCATTTCGAACCAACTAGAGTTTCAACGCTGTTCCAGAGTTTTCGGCTCCCTCTGCTTCTCCTAGCTGTAGCGCGATTCTTCCCTTTGCCCGCAGTGGTGATGTTTCTAACCTGAGGAGTGGCGTTGTCTCTCGAGATTTTCTGCAGTCTTCATCCGGTAAGCTTGTCAATTTGGTGTTCGTTGAAAATGGGTCCGTGGATTTGAATTACAATAATTTTAATTATAAAAATGTGTGCAATAATATTAATGTTAATAATAATTATAACATATGTAATGATAATAATATTATTATTAATAATAACAATTATATGTAATACTAATAGTAATAATAATATATTTATGTTATTCTAATAATAGTAATTATATTTATAATAATAATAATGTTTATAATAACAATAATAATAATATCAATAATGAAAACCTACGTAATTTTAATAATATTAGTGATAATAATAATAGTAAGAATTTTAATAATAATAAAGTATCCGATTTGGATTGTTTTATAATAATAATAACAATACTAATAGTAATAATAATATTATTTATTCTAATAATAGTAATTATATTTATAATAACAATAATAATAATATTAATAAAGAAATCCTAGGTAATTTTAATAATATTAGTGATAGTATCAATATTAATGATAATAATAATAATAATAATTTTAATAATAATAAAGTATGTTATGGGGAGAGTATTAATAATAATAACAATAATATTAGTTGCAATTGTACTAGTAAGATGGAATTGGAATCTATTAACAATAGCAATATTAACCATAGCAGGAAGGATATAATTTTGGATCAAAATATTCTTCCCCCTCCACCCCGGAATAATAAAGTTGTTAATTTATCTAGTTTTTCCTTTTCCCCTTCTATTTTTAGACTTTTAGGCAAAGGTTTAAACTTTGCCCTTGCCGCTAGAAAAATCCCAGTGGATGACATAATTTGCGACGTGGAGTACGGGATTAGAGATCTTCTTGATAATATCAAGGACACTATTAGGCAAGATTGTGTCGTCATCCTTAGAAAGGCTAAGCCCCCTTGAAAGAACCTCAGCAATGATGAAATCAGGGCCCTTAAGTCCTTAAACCAGAATAAAGATATCGTTGTTCTGAAGGCTGACAAAGGAGGGGCTGCGGTCATCCTTAACAGGGATGATTATCGCATGAAGACGTTAGATCATCTTCACAATAGTGGCAGTTATAAAAAACTGCCCAAGAACCCTCTTAATAAGATTTCTAGGACAGTGGCTCTTGCTATCAAGTCTAGTAGCTCAGTGAGTTCCCTTTGCCATAAACTCATTGAGAGCAGTCCCATTACTCCTAGGATCTAGGGGTTGCCAAAGATTCACAAAGAAGGGGTCCCTTTGAGGCCTATCGTCAACACCATTGGTGGTCCAACCTACCTTCTTGCTAAGTTCCTTGCCCTTAAGCTTAAGCCCCTGGTTGGCCATACGGAGTCCTTCGTGAATGACTCTGCTTCCTTCATTAAAGAGCTTAAGGGCATTAAGCTTAGCTCTGATGACATTCTCGTTAGCTTTGATGTGGTCTCCCTTTATACTTGCATCCCTATAAAGGAGGCCTTGGAAGTGATCTATTGACTAACAGATCCCAACACCACACATCTAGTTGAGATCTGTCTCACTTCTACTTTCTTCTGTTTCGAGGGCGAGTTCTCTGAACAGACCTGCGGTGTGGCCATGGGCTCCCCCCATTCCCCTATTGTTGCGAATCTCTTTATGGAATATTTCGAAGCCAAAGCTTTAGCCTCAGCTCGTCTCCTTCCCTAGGTGTGGAAAAGGTATGTAGATGACACTAACGTCATCTGGTCGCATGACCAAGAGGAATTGGATCTCTTCTTCAATCACTTCAACTGTCAGTCCTCTGCCATTAAGTTCACCATGGAAAAAGAAGTCAATGGTTGCCTCCCTTTCTTGGATATTCTTATATCTAAGAATAAGGACGGCTCTCTCTCCCACTTGGTATTCCGGAAGAAAATGCATACTAAGCAGTCTCTTCATGTCAATTCCCATCATTTCCCTACTCAAAAGATGGTTGTTCTTAACACCCTCACTACTCGTGCCCTTAGGATTTCTGACAATGAGAGCTTTGATAAGGATAAATCCCATCTCCTTAATGTCTTTGTGGAGAATGACTATAGTAGGCACCTTGGTCAGAAGGCTTTCCTTAAAGCCTCTAAAAATGTGTTAATTAAAAAAGAACCGAAGGAGCACCGACCAGGTGTCCATCTTTCCTATGTCCAAGGAACCACGGACAAGATTGCTCGGATCCTTAAGAGGTATGATATTCCTTCAACCTTTAGGCCCCTCAACACCATTCGTAAATCCCTCTGATCAGTGAAAGATTTCGTTGACCCTAAGGACATGAAGGGTGTCTACTTGATCCCTTGTTCTTGTTGGACCCCCTATATTGGGGATACAGGGTGCTCCATCCATCAGAGGATCAGTGAGCATGCAGTTGACCTAAGACATGGGAGAACCAAGTCTTCAGCATTAGCAGAGCATGCGGAAAAGACCAAGCATCAAGTTTGTATAGAGGAGGCCGAGGTTATTACCAAAGTTGCTCATTTCCATCATCGTAAATTCAGGGAAGCTATTAAGATTGAAAGAAGGCCTAACAATCTCAATAGAGATGGCGGCTAGAAGATCAGTAGCTGTTGGATCCCTACCCTTTCCTCCTAGTCTTCCTTTTCCTTCCCCCCCCCCCCTTTTTATCCTTTTCGAGCTTTCGTCGTTCCCCCTGGAGTCTTGTCTTTTCCTCCCTTCTAGGGTTTATCCCTCTTGTTCTGTGATTTTCTTTTGGTCCTTTTCCTGTCCTTCTCCTTCTTTGTATTCTATGTCGCTCTTTCTATTTATTTCTCTTGTCAGTTATTAATAAATAAAATCGTAACTAATATTTTGTTTATTAAACAACCCCCTGTCCCATTTTTTTTTAATTCTTATCTATATATTTATTCTCACTTTTATTTATTTTATTTTTTTATTTTTTTTTTTTTTAATTTAATTTTCGGATTATTGATTTTATTTATTCATTTTTCTTTTATATATATATATATATATATATTAATATATATATATATATATATATATATATTATTATTTATTTTATTTTATTTAATTTTATTTTATTTAATTTAATTTTTTTATTTTATTTATTTTTTCAACTAACTTTGACTTTACCAGCGTGTTCTTAATTAGATTTAATTATTTTTATTTATTTATTATTTTATTATTTATTTTTGTGTCTATTTTTTTATTTTATTTTATTTATTTATTATTTATGCTCTTTTATTTTTATTTTTATTATTATATCTATTTATTTTTTTTTATTTTTATTTTTTATTTTTTTGTTTTTATTTTATTTTCATTTCTCTATTTTTATTTTTTTTTTTTTTAAAATTTTAATTTAATTTTAATTTTTTATTTATTTTTATTTTTATTTATTTTTTTTTTTATTTTTATTTTTTTTTTATTTATTTTGTTTTTACTATCTATTAGCTTAAATTTACTTCCATATAACTAAATCCCATTTAAGTAACAATAAAATTTTAATTATTTATAACTTAACTCTATTCACTTAAACACTGATTAAAATTATTTTATATTTTATATATTTTTATTTTAAGGTAGGGTTCACCGAATTAACTAACTTCCTTAAATTATAAAAATGATTTTATGACTTTGATACCTAAGTCAAAATTAGCCGTTGGAGGCCCTGCACAGAGTATTTAATATGTAGAGCTAGATCTGTTTCTTCAACTTGTCTTGACGATGAACCACACTGGTTGGTTTGAAACGCGTCGAAAATGATTTTCTGAATGTGATTTACGCCGAAATTTCTTCTTACGATTGTTATGGATCATAGAAGCCTCAATTCAAACATTGAATATTGTTGTGCAAACTCACACTTCTTGAGATTTACTAGTAGTTGATGGTTCTCTAATGTCTCCAGTGCCTGCTTCCAATGCGAGATGTGCTCCTCCCAAGTAGCATTATACACCAATATATCATCCAAATAGACAATAACAAATGAATCTATAAAAGGGCACAATATATCATTCATTAACCTCATAAACATAGTTGATTCCTTGCATATGTTGAATGACATGACTAACCACTCATAAAAACCTTGCTTGATTTTGAAGGTGGTCTTCTAGGTATCATCTTCTATTACTCAAACTTGGTGATATACTAACTTTAAGTCTACCTTGGTGAAGTATTTCACTTGTTGCAACTAATCCATCAGATCATTATCCTTGGCCGGGGGTACCTATTCTTGAGTGTGATTTTGTACAACGCTCTATACACATTCGGCAAGTCCCATCATTCTTTAGCCCAATAATGATGGGTGACCCACATGGTGATGTAGTTAGTCAAATTACACTATGTTCTAGTGGCTACTACAACTATCTCTTCATCTCACTTGTTTTTATAACAAACTTCTCATACAACCAAATATTTGGTAATGGGAAGTCCAACAATAGCTAGATATTGTGCTCCACTTCCCTCTTGGGTGGTAATCCTTTAGGCTCCCAGAACAGATCCCTATATTCCTATAGAAACTCTTCCAGTTGCTTTTTAGGCTCCTTGTTACACCCCTCCAGGGATGGATTTGCTCTTACTAACTCTTCTACAAATTGATTCTGCCTTAAAAATAGTAAAATAAACTTCTTGCTACAACTGATCAATTTCTTACCTTGATTGGCACTTTCTAATGGAATTTTTTACTTTCCTTTGTGAACATTGATGGTGAAATTTTTTCCATCATTGACAAGCCAATACTGGTTGGCTCTCCGCATGAATATTGTATCTTGCATGAACATTTAGGGACTTCCAAACACCATCCCACAAACATCAAGGGGAAATACAACTAGTTCTACTTCATCAATAAAGTCAAAAATGATAAAAAAAATCTAATTTTGCACTATTTTTCTACCTTTATCTCTACATCTTTGTTTTCCCATCCCAATGGATATGGGCTTGGATGATCACGAACTCCTAATCCTAATTTGTTTATCAGCTTTGCTGCAATGAAATTATCCTGCAATCTCGAGTCAAATAGAGCATCAATCTTGGTCTTTTTAACATGTATCTTAATATGGAAGAGCCTGGTATTTTCATTCTCATCATGTTGTTGAAGGCTACTCAAATTCACCTCCTTCTACACTAATGTGCAAACAATCTTCTCATCCATGTCAGAGTTGCTTTCAACCTAGCTACTCGAATTGGTGGCCATGAGATTCTTCTTCTTATTATATTTCTTTTTTTTCTTCAGTTTAAGATGTGGATGAAACTTCCAACACTTTTCCTCTATATGACCGTCAATGTTACAGTGGTTGGAGTGGTTGCTTGGATCCCTGAACTGGTGTGTTGTTTCTATCGTCTTTTTATCTTTTCCCCATTTCCACTTCTTCTTCCCCTCCTTAGAAGTCTCCTGGTGCTCCTTCTACTTCGATCCACTTGATTTCCCTTTCTTCAAACCTATGTTCTTCAGGCATTTTGCCTATACACAAGCCTGTTCTCTGATATGGGCTTGAATAGCATCACTTTGTTGGGAATCACAATTTCTGTTAGACCAAAACCCACAGGTTTTAGTCAATGATCATATCGCTAGAGATAAGGATCCACGAGAGGTGGTTAGTCCATGTCATGAAACACATGGGGAGCAGTGGTTTATCCAATGTCCAATAATATCCCCCCAACGCGAGTCAGGTGTGTATCGAACTCGTGACCTACGCTCTAACACCACTTGTTGGGAATCACAATTGCCATTATACCAAAACCCGCAGGTTTTAGTCAATGATCATATCGTTAGATATAAGGACCCATGAGAGGCAGTTAGTCCATGTCACGAAACACACAGGCAGCATTGGTTTATCCAATGTCCAACACACTTGCTTTTGCAAATGGTTGTCTAGACCCCCCAAATACTTGAGGAGTACATATGGGTTTATAAGAGAGATACCCAACATTATGGTCAACTTTCTGAACTCTATGGTGTACTCAAGTACACTTTTCCCTTGCTTCTACCTGAATTAGTCCCACTGGATCCATTGGAACTCTACATACTTGATAGGGTAAAATTTTGAATTTATGAGGGTTTTAAATTCCCTCCAAACTTAAGGTCTCCATGTTGATTTCCCACCAGGTCAGGGTGTGGCCCTCTAATTTCAGTCATGCAAATGAAATACTATATTCTTCCTCTAAATGATGAACATTGAAATAAAATTTTAATTGTTGCAACTAGTGATTTAGCTTTATATATTTGATATCACTTTCGTACAACTTGATATCGATCTTCACTTCCACTTTGAATAAGGACTATGAATGGTTCATGGCACTTAAACTAGGTTGATCTTTTTTTGGTCTTTTCTTCAGCTCATTCTTTGTTTCTTTCTATTCTCTTGATCTCCCCTCTAATCAGACCTTTGTGTTAGAACCCCCATCTTTTCAAAATATCCCGATTTTATTGGTCAAGGTTTCCATGAGAATATTCATGTTACGATTTTATATTTGCAACTTGTACTTTCAACCACAAAAACCTCTCCTTTGCAAGATCACGAGGGTTACTCAAAGATTTGTCGACCATGACTAAGGTTTTATGATTTTTGGCTCAGTCGATCTAGATCCCCTACAAATCTCCACAATATTACCAAAGAAACCTACTTTAATACCAATATGTACATAAAGTGTCTTGGATATTCCACCAGACATTTTATCACAACAAATCTGATAAATTATAGGTAAAAATCCAAAATCTATATAGTTATGAGGATTTATTTCTCTTTAGATTTGTGGATATATAAATTATTGTTTATTGAATATGCATGCAAATGATAAGTATGCAGAAAAAATAGAACAATGAAATAAAAACTCATATACCATGATTGACACAAGATATACCCTAGGAAACCCTTTTGAGAGAAAACTTAGTTGGAAGGTGAGGCCACTCGACTCTCTTTCTCTAAATAGAAAATGGTTGCGAGTAGAAAGAAGTAAGCCCTATGGCATGTGGGCTACTACAATGCACAAATCCTCTCTGTGTGCTCTCTCCCTATTCCTCTTGGCTACTCTATTCATTGCACTAAGAAATAATGGAACCCCTTTTCCTCCTAGTAGCTTGGTTATAACACTACCCGATAGCCTACTAGTGGTTAGGTTTGATTCCTTCAAATTTTAACCAAATTTATAATATCTAATCTTCTATATTCTTCTTCATCATTATCTCTTGTCTAGCCCCTTTTCCATAAATAATGGGGGTTGAGGTGGCATCCTCTCAAATTATGATGCCCAAAACACGAAGGTCAACTTTTGAGTGGCATAACTTTAGCATACAGACTCTAATTGAGGTGATTCTTGCACCATTGGAAAGGAATTTGTGTGTAGAATACGGAAATAGAGTGTTGTTCTAAAAGGAAAAATTTTACCCCAAAAAATGTTGTTTGAAGCCTCAAAATGTTCCCGAAAGGTTTCAGACCCCAATTTGCCAAACTAGGTCTTGTAGGTGAAAATAGTCTTGTGATTTGATTCCTCCACTCTTTCCACTTTGAAACAATAAATATGGATGAAGAAGAATATAATGATCCAATTCGGATCATCAAAGCCTTTTTAGAAAATACAGTCCCATGTGAGGCACCCTCCCCCTACGACTAGCCATGGGAAAATTGATACCTTTGGATAGAGGTTATTTCCCCATATCTAACACCACCATATTTCCTACTTAGGAAGATCACTCTAACCTAATAAAAGAGAGAAGGTTTCCTTGATGAATAATACCCCTACCTGTGTATATACCCATCTAAGCTTGTCCTTCCCCTCTACTATGGGGATTTTTCTATTTTGCAGCTCTATGACTAACTCTATTATTTTCTATTTTGCAACTCTAAGACTAACCCTAAGCCTGCCCTTCCCTATATTTTTTTCCATTCTCTCTGTTATCACTCAGGTTTTCCAAAAAGTTGTGAGAAAGGGAAAGGAGGCCGAGGTAACCACAAACCAATCTTTTAGATACAGATTCTAGCCAATCTGCATCCAGAGAGGGCTCTCTCTTTAAGTTTTAGCTTTGTTTTTTAGAGATATTAGGCTAGTTGTGAAGTTTAGGAGTTTGTTTGAGTTTGGGTGGTGAGATTCACTAGCAGAGGGGTAGGACTGACTTGATTTGGCCATTGGGCTAATGGAGTCAAGGAAGATGGCTTAACTAGATTAGGTTTCTTAACAAAGGATGGTTTTACAGAGCAAGATGGTCAAACAGGGAACAAACAAAGATTTGGAATAAATGGAATGGTTTCAAACTGGGTGAAGGGCAATTAAGAATCCTTCAACCTATTTGAAAAGGGAACTTGGATCGATTACTAATAAAGAGCAGGTAAGTATTCTTTAATCAATAACCAAAGTGATAGAAATAGAAAACATGAGCAATCAAGGTTTCACTGTTTATTCTAATTCAGAAGAAAACATAGAAAATGATAACTTTTGAAGACAGAGTGCAATCAAACATATTCTGAATTACTCCTTTTTGTTTATCATTCAGATATGAACAGAGATGATATAAGAAACAAGGAAAACTTTAAAACACAAGGTATAGATGACTTATTGATCCGGTGTTTGATTAAAGAAATCTGTGGAAAGTCCTTTGCCTCAATTCTTTATCCAGCAAGCCATACGAAAATTTGATCCAATCAGCACTTTATTCCAAAAAACCCATATTACAGCAATGTATATGAATCCACCCTCAATACTCCAATTGAGGGGGTATTTATACAAAATATTTCACAAAATATCTCATAACAGAGTGAGATATATTCTGGTGATGACTAATCATTTTTTTACAAGAAAATAGAGACAACTAGTCTCGAAGATAGGAGAAAGGTAAACTGATGTTGTGTTGTCCCTATTTGTGTTGAGTGTGCTGGAGGCAGGCCCTTTTATTTGGCTTGCCGCTATCTTCTTTAGTAACTTCGTGCTAGCTACCCTGCTTTGACTGATACTCTTTACCTATTCTGATACACTTCGACCTGTTTGATCCATGTTCACCTTTTTTCATCTTACTATGGTAAATAGCCCAAAATTTACCTTTTACCAAAGATAAAATTTACAAAATTTCTAACATGTCTTCCCACCATTTTTGCTCTAGCAATGTGTGCTTCTGAAGTTTCCCCAGAGTCTCATCAGTTTTTGTATATCTGAAAAAGTTAGGTTGGATTATGAACAAGTGCTTTACCTCATGCTCAATATAGAATAAGTTCTCTAAGTTGTCATAGAGAACTCGGCCTGTGGGGAGTGCTTTTATTCCTGATGCACTTGTTGATGAGCTTGCTTGATTGCCAACATATTTATTCAACTTGTCTACATAATCAATATGCTTCATTAATCTGTCATTAATGACTAAAGGACTTGGTAGCCCTTTATTCTGCAAAATTGTGAACTGCTCCATAAAAGAATTAATTTCCACCTGCATATCCTGGCACCTTCTCTCTAAGTTCTGCATCAAAGTTCTCTTGGTTAGAACCCTTTTGATTTCCAAAATGGTGTTTGTCCTGTCTGAGATGCCAAGTTCTTCCAGTTCTTCTTTATTTATGTTATTCAAAAAATGTATAAACCTGTTGGCTTCATTTGGCAATTGTCCTAACAAAGCTCTTGTTTTCTGAATTTCTCTCTGTGCTGCTTTCACTAAATCAATTTGTTCATAGATCACTTGGATAGATGGCCACACATCATTTATAGATTGAATGATGTTGGCCCAAAGGATTTTCTTTATCTCTGCCAGGGGCTTTTCAAAAGTGAGATACTTTTCTAATGTTTTTACTTTATTTTCTAAAGCTTTGATCTCCCTTGTTTTTTCCACAACATTTATCTTAGAGATATTATAATATGTTTCCATTTTAGTGAACTGCTCTTTTACCTGTTTTAATTCTGACACTTGTAGCCTCATGTCTTCCATTGCCTTGATCAGCTCTTCTGTACTCAAATTGGTGCTGCTACCTGGTGTTGTTCCTGCTGTAACTGTACCTGTGACCACTTATGTTGTGGTTGCTGGGATGTTTGGAGCTAAGGTTGTCCCAAGTGTAGATGGGACTACTGTTGAGACTATGGGAATTACCTTAGGAGGCTGAGAGGTCGACTCTCCCTGCTAATCCTTTAGTTCATTTTCTAATGCCTGCTCTGTGTCATTCAATCTCTCATTAAGTTTCAAGAGTAGGTCTATCATCTCTTCTTCAGATTTCTGTTGTATAACTTCTGCAATCTGTGGGTGCCTTGAAGGAGGTAGCTTTAGCTGTTTCCTTAGGGCAGTAATGTCTTCCTCTTTCTTCTTGATTAGTGCTTCTATGCCTTTAACATCTTTGGGATCATGTCCCAAACTGATGATGATTTCTTTTAATGATTTTATTCTATTATCCTTAGCCAGGGAAGAGGCTTTCTCCAAGTGTAGTTGAGTAGTTGTATTGTCCAAGGAGTTTTGTAGCTGGTGGGCCATCATTGCTTTGCCAACCAATGTGGAATAGACCATTTCCCCAGTCTGCTTGTGAAGTTCAATCTGGTCCATAGGATGAATATCTTTAGCAAAGACCTCCAAATTTGTTCTGATGTAATCTGCTGCTGATTGAGGTTGTTGCACCTTTGGCTTAAAGTAACTCATTATCATCTTTCCCTCTTTAATGTCATAGGCTGACATTAGCCTTTGCTAATTTGTGGGGGCCACTTTTAAATATTGATTATACATTTGAATCCTTACTGGGTCATTCCTGGCCTTTATTTCTGTGAATGTCTTCTTGATATCTGAGGCCTGTTTACTTTGTGGTCTAAGGGATGACACTTCTGCACTGGGTTGTCTTTCTAACTCTTGCATTTGTGAGCTAGTGGATGTTCCTCCCAATGTAAAAGTTTGTTGGCTGTCTCTTTCTTCTTTCTGGTTGTCTATAGTTTCTTCAATTATTTCCTCTTCTGATAGAGGGTTCAGTATTTGCCTCTTTGTTCCAGGTTGTCCTGTAGGTCGATTGGTGGGGGTGGTGGTTTCCTTGTCCCTCTTCTTATTTCTTTCCTCGTTTAGAGGAGTTTGTAACATTGGGCTTTTTGCTATTTTGGTTTGATCTGGAGGAGTTGGCACTTGACTCTCTTCTTTGGAAACTCCAGGTTGATCTGTCATTGTAGGCTGTTCAGTGGTTTCTATTTCTTTGCCCTTGGACGTTCCTGTGGCTGGTATGTTGACTTCCTGTGGAGGCTGTTGAGAAGTTCCAGCAGTGGATGTACCAATTGTTGACTGTTGAGACAATTTGAATGGTACCTGCCCAAAAGAATCCAAGTCAAGGATTTTCTCAAGATCTCTCATAGCATTTTCCATATTGATCTGCTCACTAATCTCTTCAACTATGGTTCCCTCTATCCATTCATCCAAGTTTGCAAACCGCTCAATTTCTGGGATCCTCTGATGAATATAAGGGGATAATTTTTTCTCTGTCCTTCTGTCACATATAAAACTGTTGGGGTCATATGGTACCCACCTAAAACTCTTTCGTATTCTAAGGTGATCTTCTAAAATTATTTCAGCTTCTTTCCATGCATCCCTTTTATTGATGACAAAAGGGCCTAACTAGTTTTTGATTCTTAGCTGAGTTTTTTTCTTGGCACCACAAAAATGGACTAAATCTGCATTTATGATTTGCCTGAAATACTCCAAGGCAAACAATCTCATGGGAACATACTTGGGTAACTAAAAAGAGCAAAGTTCACACCCATACATCCTGATTTCTGTGTGATTTTTGTATAGGTACCAATCACCTTTCCTGTACTGCTTTGAGAGCTAGAGAATTTTCTTCATGTCACCATTAATCCTAGGAGGAGAAACTCCTATCAACAGAGAGCTTGTTGAATGTACAAATAAGTCAATAAACTCATTATAAGTGTAAGGGGACTCAATGGTTTTATGAAATATTGAACTCCAAAAGATGACAGATCTAGGATTTCCTCTGGTGTTCAGTTTCTTGACAGGGAATGGAAAATTGTCTGACTGATAGTATAACATGAGATGGTATATGAAAGAGGTATATTTGAAAACTCCTTCTCTTTCCAAATTCGGGAACTGGTCATGGATTTTGTTGGCAATATAAGAGGCATAGTTATATATGACAGCAGGGGGTTGTCATGGAGTGAAGATTTATAGTAACACTAGGGTAATATCATCAACATATTCACTGGAGTTAAATCGCATTATCAGGGATATCATATCGACAATGAGTCTTCCAGTTTCAGTGAAGCAAGTTTGCAGATAAGGAGGTGGACCTTTGGGTTGGTAGTTTGGTAACATGAAGGTTTGAGCAATGTGGTTTATTTCTGATTGAGATAATTGAGAGGCTTTACCAAGTAAGTACCCCATGGAAAGAGGGGTTAGGGGCTGACTGGAATGGAATTGTATCATTTCATTGATGGACTGAGCAGTTATGCAAAAAAGAACAGTTTGGAATAGGGACATAATGGCTCTCTGGTTGGGATCATAATTAGCACAGCAATGATGAATTATCTTTGGGAAAACATGGATTGAGGGAAGGAAATACATGGGAAGGTTAGATTCCCACAGTCCAAAAATGTCAAACTTATTCAGATAACTATTTCTGATTTGGCAGAAGATATTAAGATGGTTACTATCACCAGATAAGCCTTTTATCTGAAATTCTTTATTGGCCAGTGGTAGATAATCTAAGTCTTTGTGAGGAGCGTTCATGGGTGCGACATTTAGGGCTACAGAGGTTTCCATCTTTGATTCTTGTGGATTCAAAGATGGAATTTGGGAAAATTATGTGAAAAATAGGCAAGACAGTGGGTTGGGATCTTTGTATGGCCAACACAAACGTGGAATGGACCTGACTTGGCCATTTCTTGTAAAATTTTAAGTAAAAAACCGAAATTATAGGGTTTCAGTGCAACTTGGATAAATACATGTTGTCAAGATGGTGAACAATGCCAAGATGTAAGGATGACAGGTTCTGGGCGGCGTCGCTGCAAGGTTCTTAACCAGGTGGTGGTCTGAAAGCTCGAACAGTCGACTGGGACGTTGTTTTGCATGGGAGCATAGTTTGCAGGGAATGACAGTGAAAATGACGTTTTGTTCATTTTATTTAACAAAACTAAGGTTGGTGGGTCTTTTTTGGACTTATCGGGCGGATGACGCAAGCGGGATGTGACATTTTGTCGCTTGTGGAGGGTGGTAAGCAGTTTGTATCACACTGCTTTTGAGGCTAGGCGGTTTTGGGTTGGAGGTAAGCGAGCATATGGGCTGTGCAACGCATGGCAAAGGTACAGGCAGAAAACTGCCTGGTGATCGTGAGTTAAAGCATGATCACTAGGGGGGGTGCGATATCATCGTCAATTGTTGGATGAAAATGGAGTGATCGGATGGAAAATGGGCATAGGAGTTGGCGGAACTTTATTTGTGGTGGGCCCAATATAATTAACAATGTTTTAATCATATCAAGGTCAATACGATTGGTCGGGGTGGTTATTAATTAACCTAGAGGGTTAATTAATTCCATATAGTGCGGCGGGGAATTAAGGCTCTTAACGAATTATAGATTAACTCGTTAATCCTCCACTAAAGGATGATTATGGATGTATTCAACCAGGGGCAGGATATATTTAAAATGTCGGGGATTAGTATAGTTAAATAATACGAGAAAGGGTAATAAGATGGGATTTATATAATAGTAGTTAAAATTTAATATGAAATAAAATGAGAGTGAGCGCTAAGTAAAAAATTTACATTAAAACTGAGGCTAAAGGGGAAAAGGGGTTTTTCTGGTGATATTATGTATTTTCCTAAGTAAAGTAGGAATTTATTTAAGAAAATTTTTATGAAATGAGATAAATGATTAATGGATGTTTCTAAGTACTTAGGCTCTTAAATCATTGGGTCGAGGGTCTGCTCCCTCCAAAAGTTAGAGAAATGCTCTGAGCCCCTTTGATTTCCAAAGACCTTAATACTTTAGGGGAAATTAGTGACATCTTTAGGGGAAAAATGTGAATGGAGGTTAGTTACTTGACCTTGTCTTGCTTGAACTGCATCAAGTGTAATATCTGCCTTGCACTTGTGATAAAAGTAAAAATTAACACATTTAGAGACATTATCCATCAAAAGTAATTCTGCAACACCATCTACCTACCCTACCTACTTTAACCTAACATTTTTTCTTCTTTATTTGGGTGCACTTAGTCTAGCAAACCCTTATCAAATCACCATTTTCTTTTACATAGCAAGCCTACCTATGTCTGCACTTATTACATCCAAGGGCTCAGATTAAACTGTTGAACTCCTTTTTATTTACTCTACCTATCTACTTATCTGCCAAGATTACACTTTTTGGTCAGATATTTATTCTCTATCTCTAAAACATGAAATTCAAATATGAACTAGCCAAGCTTAAGTTGTTTGACTATTCATCAATTGTGGCATAAGTTAACAAGCTGCACACAATGCTTATTACAAAAAATGAAAAAGTAGTGGCATTTAGACTTGCACACTTTCCTGGTCTATTCTTATTTGGGGTTCATTTCTTTCACTTTTTTGACCATTTTTATTCTTTTTACCCTTTGATTTTTCTTTTAGGGTATACCCTCTTTACATTTTTTAAATTTTTTGATTTTTTGAAAATATGGAAAACCTTTGCAACAAGAAAAGGTATGAACATATTACAGAGCTCATCAAGTCAATCATGAAATATGACACCTATAGGTATAGGAGCATAATGCTCTCCATTGCCCGCAATGCACTGAATTTTTCCAATAATATTTTACCAATTCTATATTGTGTTTTTGCATTAGATCCTCTAGCCCTACAAACTGATCAACATTGTTTAATCTTGGAAATTGTTTCCATGCATCTTTCTAGGAAACACGATATTTATATCCCTTATCTCCCAAAAACTATGATGTTGGATTAGGAATTTATTTGCTTTATCCAGGTTCCAAATAGAGGATCTCGATGGGAAGTCTTGAAATCTTACTTTATCTTGTTGAGTTACATGGGGGTTGTATTTTCCATTCCATATCTAACATCATAGCTCAATTATGTCTTGTATCCATCTCCACCAAATCTTTGCGCTAGTTACTTTGTTAAGATCCTCAAGGTCCCTTAGACGAAGACCTCTGCCCCTTTGGGAAGGCATACCTTCTCCCAAACTACTAATGCCCATTTTTCCTTCCTTCATTGTTCCTCCCCAAAGGAATGATTGATATATGCTTTGAATATTTTTAGCACATTTTTTGGTGCTACCATTACCAAATTGGGGTACATTGAGAGCACCTACAAGACAAATTTCAAAAGGAAGAGTCAACCAACCAAATTTAGTGATTAAAAAGTCTAGTTGTCTAATTTTGAGGAGGTTTTCAAAATGAGGTCTTGTCATTAATTGGAACTGAGACAATTATCTATTAAAGGGGCTCCCAAATACTTTTCCAGTAGCTTTCTTTTATTGAAGCCTAACAGGCGAATCATGTAAGTCTTTACTACCATATTAGTGTTGAAAAAGTAAACTTGCAATTTATCAAATTTGATAACCATACCTGAGGTTTCTGTGAATTCTCTTAGGACTTGTGAGATTGAATTAGCCTCACATGTTCTAGGAGTTCCCATGAGTATTGTGTATTTACAAATTGTCGATGGGAAAGAGGGAGATCATCCCCAAAGATATGAAGGCGTTTGATTTTCCCATTAACCATTGCTGCTTTCAACGAGCGTTCGAGTCCTTCAGCGACTAGAATGAACAAGAAGGACGTAGTGGGTATCCTTGTCTAATGTCGCATGATACTTAAAATGGTGTGTTGGAGAACCATTGACCATAATAGAAAAAGGTGGAAGGGAGATTAAAGATTTTATCCATTCTATCCAATCCTATGTGAAGCCAAAGGCCTTTAGAATAACAAAAATATAAGGCCAGCTGAGCTTGTCAAAGGCTTTAGAGAGGTCTAGAATTTGACGCACCTCAACATAACTTGTTTGCTTTGGGAAAATGAGAGAAACCAAGAGGGGATCTAACCTGTTGGCATTGATCTTATAGAGGATTTTGTAAATTATATTACATAGTTCGATTGGTCAGAAATTTCTGGCCATTCTAGCATGCTCATTCTTGGGAGCTAAGGTGAGAAATGTTGCTTTTAGAGTTGGATGAAGCAATCTGGAGCTCTAAGATTCTTCAGCAAGATCTTGAATCTTTGTGCCTAAAAAGGGCCATGCTAGTTGAAAGAAATCCATGGTGAAACCATCCGGCCTTGGGGTCTTGTTTTTGGGCATAGATTTAACTACCTCTTTTATGTCCTTGAGAGTGATTTCCCGCATTAGCACTTCATTTTGATCTTGATTAACAAGGGATTGGGCATTTTCCATGATTTTTCTAATGGCCTATGATCGATTAAGAGAGGGGTCAATGTGGAGGGATTTATAGAAACTCTTTAGGTGGTGCTCTAATTCTTCATGATTTAACAACTTGTTGTCTTCCTCGTCTGAGAGAGAGAAGATATAATTGTGGTTACTATGTTTTATCATAGATTGGTGAAATAATTTGGTATTTCGTACACCCGCCTAAAGCTAGTTTGTGACAATCCCAACTGTGGCTCTTTCTTGAAAATGCAAATGTAAATACTTTTCTAAAAAAATTAAAAACAAAAAAGAGGATTGAATGAAGGGACGTAGATTCTAGGGCTAAGGAGGTTGCTTGCTTGGGATCAATGAGGTTTACTGTGCAGAAACCTGAACTGATTTTGGACATCCATTAGAGGTTGGTTGGTGATCTTTAATGAGTTGATCAGCTACAAAAGAAGTACACAGGCCCATGTTGCCTTGGATAAAACTCATAAGGAAGACAGGGCAAAATTTATGAAGGATGATTGTGATGACAGTAAGGACAAGAAGTCAATTCCTATGCAGAAAAGTAAACAACAGGTAAGAGGAAGGCATTCGAACCCATGCTAGCAACAGCTACAGAGAGTAGGGAGCTCAAGTTCATTGAAGGCAATCAAACAAACAGGAAAAAAGTGCAAGGAAGAGGAGCAACAAGAGAAAAGTGGCAGAAGACAAAGATAATTATATGAATTTAGTTGGCAAGATTGGTTTAAAAATGGTTTCTCCTTGGTGAGGAGCAATGCCTCTGGAGTCCCTGTAAAGGCAGAGGGTGGATAAGGGTTTTCTCTAGATTCCCTTAGTGGTATGGGTGGAGGATTGTGTCCTTGGATTCCTCGAGGGAGAACCTCTGAAACCTTCTTGTTGTTGGATTTACAATGGGTTTTGGATTCCCCTAGTCTGTAGAACCACTGTTCTTTTATTTAAAGGGTGGAGATTTACTCTCTGGATCCCCCTGGAACTTTTGGGGTGGAGGCAGTTGGCCTTTGGATTCCCTATGTTTATTTGAATACTGAGTGACTAGTGGGTGGAGGAAGGAGATCCTTTGGAGTCCTTGTTTTAGCGGCAATTGGTGTTTTTAATCCCTAAATCAAGCCCCTCAGTCTTTGGAAATTGGCTTAGGGGTGACAATTGCAAGTAGCCTTGGCTGCAAATGTCTATGGTTAGGTGGAGAGTCCTTGTCGTAGACTTAGTTTCCCACATTTCTACTTAAAATCCAAGATAAGTTCCTTGATTTGTATTATGTGCTATGGATTATGTACTTGTAAATAAAATGAACTTATGTATGCATTCTTGTATCGAAATGGTACATAGAGATGTATGGTCTATTGATGTCAATTTATAGTAATGGTTGACTTATGCATGGTGTGTTGTCGATTAAGTTTAAGGAACAAGCTTCTGAACTTGGGTCTTCGTGACCATTGTTTGGATTTAATGCCCAGTACATAGGGAGGTAAATACATGTATATACATATACTTGTATGGTCACTGTGTGCTTGATTCAACTATCCAAGTGAAATTTATCAATTGGGTCATGAATTGTGTCTGCAGTGAGCCATGTGATGCGTTACTCGTGCAATTATGTGAGGAATACAAAATTATATGCATGTAATCATGGTTGTCATTGTCACTTTGGCGATGGTAGTCAAAAGTGGACCTTTTGTTGTTAGCATATGCCACGTCAGAAGATGCCAAGATGATGTGGGGACTTGGAGAAATGTAGCATGGTGCCATGAGTTAGCATTGTGGCTTGGAGGAAGTCAACAGGAGAAAAACTACTAAATGGTTTGGAAAAACCTGATACCACCTCCAACACCCCCCATGTGGTGGTTTTCGAAATAGAGTCCCGAAATGATCATGGGTTCTCGATCTGGATATCGAAAGTATCCCTTTACCTCTTATTCCAGTGAGTCTCCTCCTCTTATCATTTGCGCATTTTACCCTACCGAAATTGCTTATGATAGTCACACGATTCAAGTGTGCAGAGATCTGTCGAGGACATGTATGCTCTTTAATTAGTATTGGGTGGGGTTGTGGATCAATGACGGAGGATGATCACCGATGATTCAATAGTGTGTGCCCCCCCATGGGTGACATTAACAGGGAGGGGACCCCCGTGCACACCGTTGATCTACATTTCATAATCAACGATTAGGACCACATCCCCCCCTTAGTGACGTTAGTGCAAGGCTGACCCCCCGCGCAAGCCGTCGATTTGTCGGGCCAACTTTAATAGTCAGATATGATGGTGGAGGGTGGGGACCACAAATTGGGTTATGTGGCATAGAGTTATAGGTTCCAGGAATTTAAAGTGTTTGGTTGTCATCCCCTGGTGAATATATATATATATATATATGGTTGTTGAGATTATGGCAAGTGGCACGATGAATAAATGATTATAAGTAAATAAATAAACGAATATAAAAGTGACTCGAATAGGAGAAAAGAATTTAGACAAAAAGAAAATTACAACATATCATCCCATTCCTCTAACAACAAAAAGAGGACTTGGATTAGAAAAGACAACCATCCCAGTAGGGGAGTAAGGTGGGGTGGATTTTCCACAGTTTATACGAGATTTTTGCCTCTAAAGAACTTCCGCCTAGTTTCTTTGGTCTTGAAGCTTTGTTAGAGTAAACCCTTCCTCATGTGTTAGATCCTTTGTTCTTCCTTCAAGAATGATTTTTTGATGTATTTCTTGCATCTATGCTTCTAGCTTTTTCTTTTCCTCGAGGATGTTACCAAATTCTCCCCGTTCCAAGTTTTGAGCCTAGCCTTGAGTATTTTGAGCTTCAATTTGGAAGGCTTGCATTTTCGAATTCCCCTAATCTTGAATTTCTTCCCACTAGCCCTTAACCTTGCCGAGAAAAGAAGCATCCTACAACCATAAGATTTCAAACCTAAAGGAACAGTTGTTGGGAGTCACTTTGAGGTCAAGTTGAAGATTGATTGACTAGCAGTTTGAATTATTGCAAGGAATGATAGTGGCTTCCACAAAAATATATTTTTCTAGAAATTTCTATTCAGAAACCTATGTAGCTTCAAGGCAATTTTATGCTTACCTCCTCTCTTATTATTTCAGGTGTGAATGCCTTGAGAGTCATGATATCCATCAATCTTAGCTATTGAATAATGTCTTTAAACATTAGATCTGCCTTGTCTAATCTTCTTATCCCTCCTCTTTTTTCTTGCATTGACATTATCATGTTGAAGTCCCCTCCTAATATCCATAGTTTTGCTTGGCAGAGGAAGTTTATGGATCCAAGACTTTAGATAAATTTTTCTCTCTACGGGGATGGGAGGTCCATAGACAATAGTTAGAATCCCTTGCTTATTCAAAGCCTATATAGTTAAATTTTCCAAAGAGACAACTACTAGTTGAGAACTAGTCAAAGAACATAACCTCCTGGTTTTTCCATAAGATGGCCAAACCCCCAATTGTTTCAAGTGTGTCCAAGGTAATTACCCCACATCCTTTCCAACATCTTTCTGTCATTGAGATGAGCTTTTCCTTCGAGCACTTTGTTTCTTGTAATATAACGATTGTAGGCAAATTCTTTCTTTTAGGAGTTTGTGCTTGCCCTTATTATTTAAGCCTTTGATATTCCAAGAGATGAGCTTCATTTTGGAGTTGAGGGAATGGCGGAGAAAACCTCTCATATGGCCACAACTTGCCCTAAATTGGTCATTATCTCACATGTTTCATGCAACTTGTCTTTGTTACTTCTTCTCCCTCGTTTCTTGCCTTCCTTCGTGGATCCAGTTAGCACTCCAGGAAGCTCTCCTAGGTTGTAGCTTGGAGATGCCTAGAAACATATAAATCTTCAATATCATTCTCTGAACTATTGGAATGGATTGGGGTTTGGATCAAGTCATATGACTGTTTCAACTCTATTTTCACTCAAAACATGCATGAACACCCTCATCTTGACAAGGCTTTCAACCACTAATGCTCAATAGTTTATAGATTCAATGAATAGATGGAGAATCCTGACTGTACCAATAGATACATACATAAACACATATGAATGGATAGCTACAAAAATTAAATGAAGCTTACAAATCTAATATATCAATGCAAAGATAAGATGACAGTTATCTGGCATTCTATAGAGAAGAAAACATGAATAACCCATTCAAATGCAGCTTAGAACAGAGGGAAAGATGGCGATTGAACATATAACAACAAAAGAAGCTTGTATTACTGGAATAAAGATGAGACGCTGGGAGGAATAGAGTATCCACGCTCTCTGAAAGTTGAACCCCTAATCCCTCGAACTTTCAGCCATTTATACGCTTTTTACAATGCTCTTGAACCCTTTGAGGCTCGAGATGTCTTAGTCTATCCCCTCTGTCTTCTAACAAACATAGTAACCAAATTTTGGTAATTTTGCCACACTGTCAGGTAGCTCGCTCATGCCAGCAATGCTCCATGATCACTTCTATTGGTTCGGTTGCATCGTGCTGTGGATTTTTCCCTTTTTCGGTTTTTTGTCTCGCAACCTCTGCCCTCTCGAATCCCTCTTCTGGCATTAAATAATCATTGCATAATGCCATAAGGGGAGGTGGCCACCTATTCTACAACGGATGAGTGCATCGGGCCTTTGGAATCCCTAAAATAGCCGCTTTTTGTTAACACAGAGAAATGCATTCAAACTGTGAAAATCCGCCAAAAACACTATTCACCCGGACTTCAAATGTCCTCAAATCTGGTCTATTCTCTATCGGGTCTACCTATGAATCGTTATCGCATGTCGCAAATGGCATGTCCCTTTTTATTTTAGAAACTCATTAAAACACTAAAAATCCCGTAAAAATGGCCTTGGGTGGATTTGAAATGACATACAATAGCCTTAAGGAACCCTTTCAGGTTTCGTTTATCGCATCGGTGCTTTATCCTTTGTATTTTGTTTGATAAACGAAATACGCAAATACAAAGGAAATTGTTGTTTTGCGGAACTCAAATTATATCAAATATGGTTTATAATGTTATTGGGTCTGGCTAATCGCATCACACATATATATAGGTATAAGCCCCGCTCCATTGTGTTTCTCCAATTGCGATATCGCGATGCGATTGATCGCAATCGCATATCGTGATAACCCTGGGATGTTTGGTGAATGCTCTATTGTTGTTTGCCGATTGCGATTCGCCGATCAGATCTGGACCGTTGATCAGCCAGATCTGACGGCTGCTGTGCCAAGTTGTTGTAAGCCTTCACTAAGCCTTATTTCACTATTTTCTTATGTTTTTCGCCTCCCGATAGTGTTTTTCTGCCTGTTTGAAGGTTCCCCATATGCGACGGTTTTGATCTTTTAACACACATTTCATTAAATTTGGAATTAAATAGTGGATCTAGAATTTCAAAATAACTAAAAAACTCAATTTTAGTGATGTACTTGTAATAAAAAATTTCCAATTTTAATGAAATATGTGTTTTTTGAATGATTTTAAGAAGATTTCGAAGACTTAGAGAGTGTTTTGGATCTGTTTGGATCAATATCTCAGGGCTAACACTGGCTCCTTTTGGGGATGAAGGCCTCCCTGTGAGGTTTCAAGAACTGCAAACTACTGTCTTTCCAGTAACAACCCAAACAAACTTATCTTCTGGTGTTCCATTGGGCATGGAGTTTATTTGCATAGAAAACAAAAATTGAAAAAACTTATTACAATATTAAATCCTTAAAGCCTCATATGAAGTAAAGTTTCAAAATCAGCCCATTGATTGGGCCATCAAAAACACCTTCCCCCTCCAAATTGTGCGAAATGAAGGTATTGTTCATCTAAACTGTTGAGTGTGGAGCATGATTGTTTAGAGGTCTTTGTTTTAGCTGGATGTATACCCCAGGAAGTTTGTACACTCCTCCACGCGGGGGGGTGCGGGAGGGACTTGTCCCCCCCACGGGGGTTCAGGGGGGCTGATCCCCCCCAGCTGGGGGGTCCGGGGGCTAGCGGTCCTCCAGCGAGGATTTCGGGGGCAGCACCCCCGAAGCTAAAAACAGATGTAAAATTGCCTTGTAAAAATATAGTAATTTCTAGTCAATTTGGGTCGTTCATTAGGTGGATGATCTAACGGTAGAACTTATGTTTAGTTTAGGGTTTTTTTGGCCTAGAAGGCAACCCCTCTCTTTGTATGAGGGCATTGTATTTGAGGCTGTGTAATAGATGTGTTTTCTCCAAGCGAGAAGCAGAGAGGTGAGACTGTGAGAGAAAACCGAGGATATTATAGCGGATCTGTTATAGGTTGTGTCTCTTCATTTTGCTAGATAATAGAAAGGAAGGTTGTAGGTTCCCCCCTTAAACTTGACTTGGGGTTCCTCGACTAACTCCAGGAAAACTTCCTAAGTGAGACAAGCCCTCTCACTATAGCCCTTAACCCCCTCAAAGTTTTTACCTGGGGTATTATTAACCTAACATCCCCCTATCACCTAGTTCTAGCCCAAACTTTATCGATGATTACCCAGGGGTACACATGCCTTACCAAGTCTTACAGTAGTATGCCCATTTACATGCAATAATTTTGACTTCATTATTTTTTTTTTGTTTATTGTCGCTGCTATTCTGACCCATCCTATATTTCGTTTTTTTTCAATCTTTGACCTCTTCATTCACCAGGCCAATAAAACCCTTGGCAACAAAAGCGTCCCTTTGAAGCCAACATTTGGCTCCAATACCAATTGTTAAGAAATTATTCAGAGAACATAAATTAATATTGAGATTTACCGAGATGAAAAATAACCAGCAACAACCATAAACACATAAATACAAATGTTTATCCGGGAAAACCTCAAATCGGGGGAAAAACCCAACCTAATAAGATCTTATTAGCATTGGCCAAAACCCTGGCCAATCTGACCAAGTGAGCCTTCACCACTCACTTCCAAGTCTTGCATTACAATGAAGTCCTTCCAGCCTTTTATAAGCTCCATTACATATAATACCACGAGCATAATACTATGGGTGCACAATACCATGTGCCCCAAAACCATCACTTGTTTAACCTGGTCAACTTAGACTCTATCCCGAGTCAAGTTTACCTAACATAAACCTGACCAATGACAAATGGTCCCGTCTAGAAGGCATCAAATTTACCATCAGGTTTCCCTTGTTTTCCTTAAATGCATCCCATTTGAGAACCCAGCCACCAACCTGAAAAATGTCCATTTTTGCCTTTCTATCAAAGGTTTCTTTCATCTTCTTCTCGTGAATTCTTGACTTCTCAACTAGTTGTTCTTTGATCTATTGTAATTCAACCAAATTACTCATTCTTCTCGCCATGTCATTCTCTTCATCTTGTTCTTCTTGCAAGAATTTGGCCACATGGAGAATCAACTGGATAGGGAAAACCACATCAGCGCCATAAACCAGCTTAAATGGAGAATTTCCTATGGACTTCTTGTTGGTAACTCTGTCAGCCCACAGTGCAAACTTCAACTTGGAATCCCAATTCTTTTTGTTGTCCTCCAATAGTTTTTTGATTATCCTTACAAGGCTCTTGTAAGATGATTCTACCAGGCCATTGCCTTGAGGATAATATGAGGTAGAATGCACCAATTGAATGCCCATGGATTCACACATGTCCACCAATTCTTCTGCCCTGAAAACTGCTGCATTATCCGAGACTAGTTTGGTTGGGCAACCAAATTTAGTGAAAATATTCTCATTCAAAAACTTTATGATAACCTGATTATTAGCATTTTTAGTGGGTATAGCCTCAATCCATTTAGTAAAATAATCAGTGACTACCAAGATCCATTTGTGATGGCCACTGGAATGTGGATTGATCTCACCTATGAAGTCCAAGCCCCACTACTGGAAGGGACCATTGGTGTGTACTAGCTTCAAGGGCAGAGATTTTAGCTGTTGTCTTCCTGCAAACCTTTGACATTTGTCACAACACTTCACAAAAGAAAACACATCAGAAAACAGAGTAGGCCAATAATACCCAGCTCTCAGGATCTTGTGGGCCATGGTTTTCCAATAATGATGCCCACCGCAGATGCTAGAATGGAACTGGTGCGTGACTTCCATAGCTTGTCTTTTGTCTAAACATCTCAAGAGGATCCCTGATGGGTCTTTCCAATAGAGCAGGCTTTCATTAATGCAGAATTTGGCTGATCTGAGCTTAATGGCCCGGGCTTGACTTGAGCTATGCCTTGGAGGGACTTCTAGCTACTGCAAAAAATGAACTACACTAGAATACCATTCACAGGTGGCTAGATTTTCAGCCAAAGACTGATTCTACTCTTGCTCTTTTGCTGCTTCCTATGTCCGCTCACCACCTGAATTTGAACCCACGCAATTGATGTCTAACAAACTACAATTTTCCTCAACCATAAGCTTAGCCAAGCCCTGGCCTTTGAAAATCTTGGTGGGCTTCACCTCTATGTTGAACTCTATGAATTTTGCAATCCATTTAGCTCTCTTTCCATCAATATTTGGCTGAGTTAAGACGTTTTTTTACTGAGGCTGAAGGTACATACGCAACCACTTTGGAATGCAGAATATAAATTTTGAATGCCTTTAAAGATTTTATGAGAGCATAAGCTTGCTTTTCAATAAGGACATACATTAGTTCAGCATCCCTCAGAGTTTTGCTGAAAAAGGCCATAGGGTGCTCTACACCTTCATCGTTTTTCTACAATAGAACTGCTGCAAGTGTAAGAGGCAAAAGAGAAGACATAAAACTCCCTGGTATAATTTGGGCTAATTAGAGTGGAAGCTTCCATGATAGCCTATTTGATGACTTCAAAAGAGCTTCTTGCACCATCTATCCATTTTATTTCTGATCCTTTCTTCAACATGGAAATGATGTGCTTCACTAGCTCTGCAAAGTTTGGAATAAACCTCCTGACAAAGTTAATATTACCTAGGAAAGATTGAATGTCCCTTTTTGACCTTGGGATGGACAATTTTTGAATTGCTTGAACTCTTTCTAGATCGATCTTCACACCTTTAGCGGAAACAATATGTCCTAGAAGTTTGTCTTCTTCTAGAGAAAACTGTGACTTTTTTGGGTTCACAGAAATTTCAAACCGTCTGCATTTTAGGAACACCTTCTTCAAATGCTGCAAATGGTCCTTGTGACTGCTGGAAAACATTTTTATGTCATCAAGGTAAATAAGGACAAACTTGTCCTTCTCTCTCACAAAGGCTATGTCCATGGCCCTCTGAAAAGTTACCCCAACATTCATCAGTCCAAAAGGCATCTTGGAGTACATGAAAGTGCCCCAAGGAGTAGTGAAGGTGATTTTTTCCTGATCTTCTGGATGTACAACAATCTGATTCTAACCTAAAAATCCGTCTAAGAAAGACATGACTCTAGCCCTTGAAAATTTTTGCAGCAAGTGTTCCATCTTAGGTAGGGGGTAGTTGTCCTTTTTAGAGCATTTGTTCGGATTCCTGAAGTCAACACAAAGCCTGATTTCTCCATTCTTCTTTCTTACTACCACAAGGTTAGTTATCCACTTTGAATACCTTAGGGGAACTATGATCTTGGCATCCAACAGCGTCTTGATTTCCTTTTCAATCAAAGGCAATAAGAGAGGGTTGATAGGTCTTAACTTCTGCTTAAAAGGGATGGTGTTCTTCTCCAGTGGGATCTTATGTTGAATGATGTTGGTATCATAGGTCTTAAGATCATTGTATCCCCAAGCAAAAATATCAGCAAATTGTTTCATCAGGGTGCAATACTCGGAACTTTGGGTAGAAGACAAGTGAGTGGACAGATTTATGTACTTTGGCTGGGCTGGACTCCCTACATTATGTCTATGAACTGCAGACTCGTTTTATTTTTTGGCAAACTTATAAGGTACATCATTATGATCAGATAGCTTCTCTAGGGGCACCAATCCTTTGGGTATATAGTTACTAGGCAGCTTAACAATGTTTTCCCGTCCAATATCATCCTTTAGCTTGGACTAGTTGCATTCTTCAATGGTTTCGTCTTTTTGGTCAATGTGCATTTCAGAAAATTCATCAATGACTTGTAAAAACCTATTAATTTCATCATCATCTTCAAAAACTTTCCAGTATTTGACATTGTTAGGTAGAGATGGTCTATATTTCCCCTGAACTTCATAAGTCAATTTTGGAGGCAAAGGAGGAAAAAACGTGCTAGCAGACATAACAAGGGAATCAACAAGCTGGTTCTTCATTCTAGGGATGTAAGAAATGATGAAACTACTAAAAAAACCCTTGAGCTTCCATACGTCATCTCTGTATGCTTTCAGCCTTGGATGCTTTGCTTGGAAAGTTTTGTTCACTTGTTGAATGATAAGGTCTGCATCTCCAAACACCTTCAAACCTTTGATGCCCATTTCTTTAGCAACGTTTAAGCCCAATATCAAGGCTTCGTACTCTGCTATGTTATTTGTGACCTGGAAAGTTAACTTGAAAGATAAATGAATGCATTCTTATGTGGGGGACACAAGGACTACACCTGCCCCTGCAGCGTCCTTAGAGCAAGCTCCATCAAAGAACATGTCCCAAATTTGTGGGCCTTCTTCCTCTGTGATCTGGCAAACCGGTTTCCTAACCTGCATAGAGGCCATCTGGGATTCTTTAATCTGAATAATATAGGCTCCAAAATCAGTGTCGACAGCATAGATGGGATGATTAGTAGGATTCCTTTCATCACTGGTGATATAAGCCAACTGAGCTTCTCTATATAATCTCCTACTCTCACCTTCAAAAATTGGGACAGTAGCATAGGACAGATCATTTTGCAATGTCCCACTTAATCTCTTGATCCAATCTTTGGAAAGCAACATTCCAAAATTGGGGGGTACATCTGCTACCACAATATCCATCATCATGCTCTTCATGGGTAGCTGAGACAACGTGATGGCTAGGTCTTTGATTAATCCCAAACATTTCACTTTTCTAGTGTCAAACGAAAACAGGTCATGATAAGACTTGGTAATGTCAAGACCCAACTCATCCATGACAGCCTTGGGCATTAGATTATGGCTGGCTCCTATGTCTAGAAGGCAGTTGTGAAGGATTTTGTCATGAATGGCCAAAGAAACATAGAATGATGGGGAGATGTCAACACAATTTTCAATCATTGGGCTGAGAAAAATAGCTGGTTTGTAATCTTGCAGATTTACGTAGTTAGTGGAGGCTTGGATGGCTTTAGGCTCAAGGGCCTTGAGGATAGATCTTTTGAAGGACTCATTCTTAACTAGTTCAATCAGAGGTATAGGTATGCTTAGCTTCTGAATTTCTGATTCAAAACTGAAAGGAGAAGGAGACTTGTCAAGGCCTCTTACCTCGTGAGTTGGAGCTTTGAGGATGATGGGATCAACTGTCGGTCGTTTCTGTTTTTTAGCTTGCTGTATTGCAGGGACAATAGCTCTCTGAACAGGAGTTCCTTGGCATTATTCATCTTTGACCTCAAATCATATACGTGTTGATCATCAATTTTCAGAACAGCGCCACCATCCCACTCTTGGCTGATCTGGTCATTGAAAAATGACTTTTCATAGGCAGCTGAGGTCAAAAAGGAGGCATTGCCTTTGTCTTCTAGACAATGGATCTCATCATCTTCTTCAAACTGCTCTTCTTCCATGACTACATTCTGGAAAGGGGTCTTCACCTTTTGGTCTTCATTGGCATCTTTGCTTCTTTGCAAAATCTGCAATTGCTCATTAGCTCTTCTATATGGATTTGGATTTCTAGGAGCAAAGGTATTAGGAACTCTTCATTTCCTAGGGTGTTGCTCAACCTTTAATTTGCAGATTTCATAGGCTAATGACTCTATCATCTTGGTCATTTTATCTATCTTTGGATCTGAAGTTGATGAAGATTTTCCTTTCTATCTCCCTTTATCAACATTCCCTTTGAGCTTCTCTATAGCCATGATGTTTGATTCTACTTCCAAGGTTGCATCCTGCATATCAACCAAGGTAGCACATTGTCTCTTCCTCAACAGTAGACAAAAGTCAGAATCAAAGGCATTGGCATAGGTGAGTTTAGCAGAGGTAGTGGTGGGTTTTATTTCAGCTGGTATCTTGTTGTACATGCGGTTAAAACTCTTATTAAAATCGGACAACAACTCACCATTTTCCCTCTTTAAGTTCCCAAACTCGTTGTGGTAGTCGAGTAGATCCTTCTTATCCCCCCAATGCTTTAGGAATGCATCATCTAAAGCCTCAATATCTGCTATAGACCTTGGGGTCAGTTCTTTGAACCATTTTCTAGCCTCTCCATCTAGACTTTGGACAAAGACTCTCATCCATACATCATCTTCACTAATGTCCAGGTTATTAGCATAACTATAGAATGATTCAAGATGTTCCTCAACTATAATACCTTCAGTCCTAGTGAACTTAGGCCTATACTTCTGATATTCTCCAGTAGGCATGGCATTCAAAGGAGTGGGCAGTACTAGAGGTCCATACCTAGCCACTATGATTCTTTCCATTTTGGTAGGTGCTTGAGGTCCTGCCATAGCTGTGGTGGCTACAAGGGTATTGGAAGTTTGAATGGCAGATGGTTGAGGAGTGACTGATAAGACTAAAGGAGTATGAAGGATAGGAGGGGTTTCTTTTGGGCTTACAACAAAAGAAGAACCTAAAGAATAAGGGGCTCTATGGATCTCTGAGATTTTTTCTTCACTACTAGTATTAGAAGCTATACTCTCAACATGTATTTGTTCTATTACAGGATTTTCTTGAAGAGATATAGAATATTGTTTAGAACTACTTGAACCTGATGCTCCTTTCTGCAACGCCTTTCTTTCTTTGATGATCTTTTTAGGGTCAGGTACTGGATCAGCCTGTGGCTTTTGAGGATTTCTCCGAGTATGCCTCCCAAACTGAGCCAAAACTATGGAGTGGAGTCACCAAGAGGTTCGTCCTCCAGTAGAGTCGCCAGATAAATGATTACAACCGAAATAGTGTCCAGACTTTGTCTATCATCAAAGTTGGATCTGTGTCGTCCCCAGGGATGCTGAGCTTCAGTGTCCTCTCCCCGGCAACGGTGCCAATTATGTTAGCACTCCAAGAAGCTCTCCTAGGTTGTAGCTCAGAGATGCTTGGAAACATATAAATCTTCAATATCATTCTCTGAACTATTGTAATGGATTGGAGTTTGGATCAAGTCAGATCACTGTTTCAACTCTATTTTCACTCAAAATATGCATGAACACCCTCAGCGTGACAAGGCTTTCAACCACTAATCCTGAATAGTTTATAGATTCAATGAATAGATGGAGAATCATGATTGCACCAACAGATACATACATAAACACATATGAATGGCTAGCTACAAAAAGTAAATGAAGCTTACAAATCTAATTTATCAATGCAGAGATAAGATGGCAGTTATATGGCATTCAACAGAGAAGAAAACATGAATAACCCATTCAAGTGCAAGCTTAGAATAGAGGGAAAGATGGCGATTGAACATATAACAGCAAAAGAAGCTTGTACTACTAGAATGAAGATGAAACGTTGGGAGGAATAGAGTATCCACGGTCTCTGAAAGTTGAACCCCTAATCTCTCGAATTTTCAGCCATTTATAGGCTTTTTACAATGCTCTCGAACCCTTTGAGGCTCGAGATGTCTTAGTCTATCCCCTCTGTGTTCTAACAAACACAATAACCAAATTCTAGTAATTTTGCCACGCTGTCAGGTAGCTCGCTCATGCCAGCGATGCTCCATGATCACTTCTATTGATTCGGCTGCATCGTGCTGTGGCTTTTTCCCTTTTTCGGCTTTCTGTCTCCCGGCCTTTGTCTGCTCGAATCCCTCTTCTAGTGTTAAATAATCATTGCATAATGCCTTAAGGGGAGGTGGCCACCTATTCTACAACGGATGAGTGCATCAAGCCTTTGGAATCCTTGAAACGACTGCTTTTTGTTAACATAGAAAAATGCATTCAAACTGTGAAAATCTGCCAAAAACATTGTTCACCCAGACTTCAAATGTCCTCAAATCTAGTCTATTCTCTATCGGGTCTGCCTGTGAATCGCTATCGTATGTCGCAAATGGCCTGTCCCTTTGTATTTTAGAAATTCATTAAAACACTAAAAATCCCGTAAAAATGGCCTTAGGCGGATTTGAAAAGACATACAATAGCCTTAAGGAACCCTTTCGGGTCCGGTTTATCGCATCAATGCTTTATCTTTTGTATTTCGTTTGATAAATGAAATACGCAAATACAAAGGAAATTGTCATTTCCCAAAGCTCAAATTATATCGAATATGGTTTATAATGTTATCGGGTCCGGCTAATCACATCGCACATATATATAGGTATAAGCCCTGCTCCATTGTGTTTCTCCGATTGCAATATCGCGATGCGATTGATCAAAATCGCATATCATGATAACCCTGAGCCATTTGGTGAACGCTTTATTGTTGTTTGCCGATTGCGATTCGCAAATCAGATTTGGACCGTTGATTGGCCAGATCTGACGACTGTTGTGCCAAGTTGTTGTAAGCCTCCACTAAGCCTTATTCATTGTTTTCTTGTGTTTTTCGCCTCCCAATAGTGTTTTTCTGCCTATTAGAAGGTTTCCCTTATGTGACAGTTTTGATCTTTTGAATGATTTTAAGAAGAATTCGAAGATTTAGAGAGTGTTTTGGATCTGTTTGGATCAGCACCTCAGGGCTAATAGATCCCATGAGGGCTTCCATTGTGTTGACTTGGATACCCAATCCTCCCTCTGTAGTGCTTACTCCCCTTGACTCGATATTGCTATTGGTAATTTGAGGCTATGCTTTTTGGTGAAGAGTTGATTGTTGCTCTACTTACCCCTCGGGTTTTGACCCTTATCATTCTTTTCTACATGGATGTGAGCCTACTTCCTTTGTAAGTTTGCCTCCCTGTCTAACCTTTAGTTGTTCCTCAACATCTAAAAGTATTTCTTCATCACGCAAGACTTAATCAAATGTGCATTATTCTGGAGATTTTCTCTTATTTAGCATAACATCTTTGGAACCACTAGCTTTGTCTTCCTTGCTCTTCTTGTCTCCATTGTCAAGTGCTTCCACTTCTTGATCCCTGAGAGCCTCAAATTTATTATTGGATTGAAGGGGGTTGCCTTTGGGATGAGTTGTTTAATTCTCGAGGTTTCCTTGTCTCATTGAGACTTTGGTGAATCCTTCCATGTTTAGCTGGGCTTGAGGAGTCTAGATCTTATGTGCCTAGGTAAGTGGGCATTCTATGAATAGGTGCCCATACTTACGGCATATCTTGCAGCAGAAAGCAACATGCTCATAGTCCATTAGTTGTTTCCATACTTCATCTTGGTGGGATATCTATATTGACTCATGTAGTGGCTCAAATATGTTCACATTGATAGATCTTGGCATAAGATGTGTATCTTCCTTGCTCAGTTACTTCTGATGACTTGATAAATTTTCCAATAGAGTTTCCTATACCCTCAAGGGTTTCTTTGTCCCAAAACCCTTTTGGAAGCGATAATAGGTGAACCCAAACTAGAGCAGTTAGAAATTTCTCATTCTCAGGGTTATATTGTACCTGCCAAAATGGCATAAAGAGCCTGGATTTGTTGAAAAATTTAGGTCCTCCATAAAAAAAAATTGTTCAAACTTCAAGGTTTGGTAAGATGATTGTGCAAAAAACCTTGGCTCCAAGATCCAAATCCACTTGACCTTTTGGTTGCCATTTCCACTGGATCTAGTTGATTAGGCTCTTTCAGTCGGCCAATAGCTAATGAATTTGCAAATAAACTTGTGGTCTTTCATGAATTGGATGTAGCTAGCAATTTTAGAAGAGCTTACTTCGTATTTGGGATTCTTTCAATAAACATTTGCTTCAAAATTTTCTTGCTAGGCCACATTTATTGGTGGGTTGTCTCTCGCAGCTTTGACATTCTTTGCATATGTAATTGATCGACATTGTGCAGTTATGTGCTCTAGGTTCTCTAAACTGTTGTTGCAATCACCAATTAAAATATATTTGAAAGAGGAATTCACACCCCTTCCCCCTTTACTGCCATATCTAAATACATCCCCTTCACTAGAGGATTGTGCACCAAAGAGACTATCAAGAATTTACAACCACACCCTTAATTCATTTATTTATTTTTTAATAATGGAAAATCCTATCATAACTTAGTTGTCAAACCAAGAGTGGGGACAACCATCACACGCTACTATACGCAAATGTAGAGTTACATTTCAAGGAAAACCATGCCACCTGGAATTATCATTGGTGGTTCGTAAGGGGACAAGCTTTTAGCTTTGCCTTTTAGCATGCCATATGCCTCTGGGCTTTGCCTTTTAGCATACCATATGCCTCTAGGTCTGGGGCCATTAACCTATTTCCATATACCTCTAGGTCTTGGGTTATTAATCTGTTTCCTTATACACGAAAAAAAACAAGTAATTAACCTATTTCCAACCGAAAGGAAAAAAAAACTCCTCATTCATTTAATAATAATAATAATAATAAAAGATAATATTTTCTCTAATTTATTAATTTCCTAATAATATTATTATTATCATATAAATTTTCTATTTGCTTTTTTTACCAAATAATATTATTATTATGATATAAATTTTCTATTTGCTCCCTTTTTTTATTATTTAGTTTTGATTTTTAATTTTTTTTTGGTTAATATTTATTATTGTTATTCTCTTTCTATTTATTTATTTATCGTCACGGGTAATCATCTTCTTAAATCAACTGGGTAATCATCTTCTTAAATCAACTATGGTATCTCTAGTTGCTTATATCCACTATTTTGAAATTCTTCTTTAATTACAAGACTTATTTTCGATGAGATTCAGGTGATATAAGATCAATGTTCAAGTTAAATCTCTCTTTACAATTATAAAGAAAATCTGCTCTCACTGAAATTCAAAGTCTATTTTCAACGAGATTCAAGTTGTCAGATCCACTTTTTTTAATTTAATCTCTTTTGAAGTTTAATCTCTCAAAAGATGGTGACTTCAGCTTAAGTAGATCTCTCAAAAGTGAGAGAACAAACTAAATCAGGAATCAAGGCACATTCAAGAGCTGAAAGATTGAACTGTCTACAGAACATTTCCCTCCAAATTTCTTCTGAACTGTTTTACTTTCCGAATGGCTATGAATACGGTACTACATTTTTCCGCAGTTCATGTATTGTCACCTGAAAACAGTTTACTGTCACTGTATTTGAGAAGGGAAATCCATCACTTCTTTCACCGTTTTGAAAAAAGAGGAACCGTTGATTCTTATGATCAGTTCGTTTTACCCAGAAATGAATTAAATATGATATTTTATCTTTCAGCTAGGATTTCCTTTTTTAAATCTTTATGCCCATCACTAGATATTCAGTTCAGTGAACCTATTCCTTTTATTCAGTATTCAATATAAAATTGTAATGGGGAGTTAGATTCAAGAAAAAAAGTGTAAAATATTGTAAAAGCACAGGACATTATACCAGAGGCAGAGGATATTGTACCAGAGGCATAAGTGTTAAAGGAAGAGTAAAGCTGAAAAATGAAGTCCAAAAATAACACAAATTTCCAAGCAAAATGAAATGTGGATGACAACATTGCAGAACATTCCTAAAACATATTCACCATGACTGCAAATTTACCAACAAAGGCCAATATTTAACCCAAAATGGTACTGAAACAAACCAAACACTTCCTATATTCCGACAAATAGCTCCAAACTGCGCTTCTAGTGCAAGCAAATCCATCAACTGATTGCCACACTGAGCGACGATCTTAATAGGAATACAATAAAAACATAGAAACAGAAAACTTCAGAGAATTCTCTCAGGGGCACTTGGGGCCGCCTCGCTTTGTCTTCCAGTTATTGTAACAGGGGCAGACCTGCTTGTTTCCGTAATAGCCAGGGGGAACGCACAGACATTTCTTGCAGCATTTCTGGCAGTAGAACATACATGGCTTCCGATACTGCGTCTGAGAACATCTCGTTGTGCAAGCATTTGGGCATTCTGCAGAAGCACATACATATATATTAAGTCCAGAAATTTAAACCAAACAAATAAAAAAATGCAATGCCCTTAATTTGCAGCAAGTACTCTACCAGGCATAAAACTTACGAGATGCATGCAGGTTGCCATGTCCATTCATTGACTGAAACAAAAAGACCAGCAAAACACAGAGATGAGGACAGGATCTTACAATATTAATGAAACAAACCATTTATATATGGAAACATTTAAAAACTTCAAAACAATCAATAATGGTACCTTCTGATCTTGAAACTCAAGACGTACCAGATCTTCAGCTCCTCCCGTGGCCATTAACTGAAGGCACAACATATTAAATACAGAGCTTAAGTATATGAAACTTATATAAATGCTGCATTTCTGTTCATTAATTTCAATTGGGTAATGTGGAATAAATAGCACTCAAAAAGCCCCATTTTTACCTCAAGGCTTTAATGCCTAGCTATTCACCGACCAACGATTTGTTCAGAGTCTAGGTTGAAGGACATATTGCTCACCTTTTCTTGCGAAGACCAAATTGCGAGAAATGCCACCAGAACTGTCAACAACATCAGCCCTACCCTCGCCATTGCTCCCGGAACTTCACTGCTTCTACTTGGGTATTAACAGGGGGAATTCGGGATATTATATAGGGAGAATTCGTTGTGCATACTGCTCCATTAATGGGGCTGGGCATGGACAGTTGGGGCAGTTGAAGTCAGGGCTGGAACCATTATTCATTTCACTGGTATCGGAGCATCCGCGGCAGGATGCATGTGATTTTCTGAACCCAAGGCATATGGAAAAAAGCTACACGCAGCCAGTACTCTGCACAAAGTACCCGACATGTCACGTGGTGTTGCAGAAATCGCCGTTTTTTAATACATATTGCACCCAAATCATTACCTGTTTGACAAGGAACTGGTATCGAGACTCTAGCTATGAATACCTATTAAACCCTAATAACTCTAATGGAAGATTGGTCAAAGCTTGCTGATATTTCATGTGTACGTGCTGCTGTGCGGACTAACCTATGGGGGCATTGGGGCCATTGGCTAACAGTGCCACTGAAAGTAGTTGGTACTTTTTGAGCAGAAATCTGTTGGAATCGAATAACTGCATTCCAAGTGAAAATTATGATTCTGGAGATTTTGGAAGATTGCAATGGCATTGTCTACCTAATCATGATTTCGGCCTGCATATATATATTTTGAAAAAGGTTAATATTTGGATATACTCATGACATTATTGTAAATCGATTCTAAACCCTAAAAATCTTAAATTTTTAGTATTTCAATTACAAATTTTTTAGAAGTAGATTTAGCTTCATAAAAAATTAAACATTTTAAATTCTACAGTTTAATAATTGGAACTTATTGAATTAAAGCTTCTGTGATCAATATCAAGTTTTTGAGATATTGTTTTTGGCAATAATCACAAATAAATTTGGATATAATTATCGCGAAAACAATATCTCAAAAACTGTAACCTAGTTTTTTTTAATTCTCATCAAATTTATAACCAAAAATCTGATAGAATAACCAACCTTTTTCTAAACAAAATTATCCACCTATTGAGATCAATTTTTCCCAACAAATTATCAATTGATTGGAATCAATTTTAATTTCAACAGCAAATTTAACAATTTAAACCTTACTAATTATGAAATGTAAAAAATAAGCACCTCCCTTGACAAAAATTGAAGAGCTATAATTCTAACATTTCAAAATTATAATTTTGAAAAAATAAAAAATACAATTTTTAATTTTTTTAATTTAAATTAAAAATTCTAATTATTTTAATACATATAAACTAAATATTAAATTAAAAAATTTAGCAAAAAATTGTTGAAATAATAAGTTTAAATTATAAATTTTATATTAATTCTAGGTTGGGTTTTTAAGAACAATTCTACCTGGGAAAACTCATTTTAAGCAACAGCAAAAAAAACCACACCAAAAATTGTCCAACCCAATTCCCCACCCAAAAAAACAAAATATAGAAGAGTCAGAATATACCATTTTGAATACATTTATATCACGCTTCCCCTGTGAAGGTAAGATTAGGTTAGGAATGAGCACTGTTATCAAGAGGAAGCAATCTGCAAGCGACTAGCTCTATTATCAAGAGCCCATGCAGCTCTGATTACTGTGAAAAGACATATCAAGAGTCCATGCAGCTCCGATTACTGTGAAAAGACAAACAAAAAGCTTCACACTCTGTTCTGGGTGAGATTAACCTTTGTCCAATTACTCGTTTCAAATTGATGCATTAATTTGAGAAATAAAATGTCTGGTTGTCTATGGTGATGAACCATTTGAAAAATATATATTTTGATGGAGTCGAATAAGAATTGGTGTATTAATCTGGGGATCACAATGTCACGTTGTCAATGCTGGTGAACCATTTTCTAAATTACAATTTCCAATGGAGTTTGGCGAAGGTTTACAGTTTGATTTTAACATGAATCTGGTTATCCAATTTTTGTTAATATTTTTTTTCAAATTTATAATTAGTTGTACGAATATGGATTACAGGCTTTAGGTGTTGGGTAACTGTCAGAAGGAACACCAGTTGCCATTCATTTCAAATTTCATCATATGTTTGTATTGACATTCAAACTAATTAGCTGTAGCTCTATAACTATTGTTTTTCCTGGCTAAGTATATAACAGAAAATTTTTTTATCCAAACCAGGGTGTTAAGCAAGCAAGAGGTGGATGTGTTCTTATGTATTGGCTTTTTAAATTTTTGCATCAGGTTCAAGATGTTCCCTCCGACCAGAATGATAGGATTGGTAAAAGTGTTTCCAAATGTCTTTTCCTAACATTGTTCTCTTTTAGTGGTTGGTGTCATTGAGAAGCCAATAACAGAAATCTCTTTTGCATATTAGCTTAAATTTGTTTTCAAAACAGTGTGTAGGATATTTTCTTTTTTACGGGTTGGAAAACTTATCATAACTAAGTTGTCAAACCAGCAGTGAGGACGATCATTTCTAGCTGCTAACCGCGAATGCAAGTTAACTCATTACCGCTATTCAAGGAAAAACAGGTCACTTGGAATAACTCATTTGTAGTTTGTAAGGCACAGAGTTTCACTCTTGTGAAATGTCTATGGGTCTTGGGCCGTTAACCTGTTTCCTTACGTTTGAAGAATATGAGCTTTAGCGCTTAGCCAAGCAAAAATAGTTTTAGAGCATATACTCCAGGCCCTTGTGTAATATATTTTCATAATTTGGATTTTTTTTAATGCTTTAGTTATTATGAATTTTGTCATCCAACAAATCTCTAAAATTCAATAGAATTTTTTGTCCCTTGTTCTAGAAGAAATTGTTGTAGATACTGTTAAGATTCAAAGAAACTCTCCTAGGTTGTAGCTCAGAGATGCCTAGTAACATATAAATTCAACTATTGTTGCAGGTTTAATGGAAGGAATGATGGTTTGGTTCAAGCCAGATAACCACTTTCACTATGTTTCACTCCAGACATACATGAACACCCTTAGACTACAAGGCTTTAGACCACCCATGCTCACAGTGTTAAATGTTAGGTGAATATGGAGAATACTGATTACACCAGCAGATGCACAAGACCATGTGATGGTCGGCTGCACCTAGTAAACAAACCTATAAATTTAATCTATTAATGCAAGGACAGGATGACAACTCTCATGCATTGGATAGAAAGAAACCTGAGCAACCTATTTGGTGATGCAGTCAATACTTTAACATAGATATAAGATGACATTTATCTAGTGCTAAAGACCAAGAGTTCAAAAATACAGCATATCAGGCACAAGCTTAGAATAAGAAGAAAATGGACAGTGAGCAATTAACAGCAAAAGAAGCTTGTATTAGCTTAAAATGAAGATGAGACGTTGCAAGCGACAAAATGTCTACAATCTCCAGAAGTTGAACCTTACATCAAATGCCAATCCTGATTACATCTTGCTTCTGGGTATTTATAAGTTTACATTACAATGGCCCTTGGCCATTTAGGTATGGAGGGGTCATAATTGACCACCAACCGCATTTCACTGCTTGATGGGGTCTCTAAACGTATTTGCTTGCTTCAGCGGGTGAACTCGATCTGTTCAAGTGCTGTGTTGTCCTTTTAGGCGATTGGAGTGCTTGTACCGATGTAGTCCATGACTGATAAATTCAATCACAGAGTCGTGCTTGTCCTTTTCTCCTTTCGGCCATGCTTTCAGTTAAATATGGTGGTTAGGAGTTTGACTGTGACTGATGCTGGCATAGCTGGTCATCTCCTTTTTCGGGCAAAGAAAATGGTCAAGGACGTGGGATGCATGGGCAAACAGACAGTCAAGAGGAGAGAGAGAAGAATGACCATCGGATCGGGAAATGGACGACAAAGATGGCTCCGCAGAGGCTATCGGGCGAGGGGAGAGCGGGGTGAGTTAGAGCCGTTGGACCTTCAGCAGACGGATCAAACGGTCATCGGGAAATGGAGTCGCGTGGGCGTTTAACGAGCCGGGGCGGATTGGTTGGGTGGTAACGGTATTCATCGCACCGTTTTCGAGTGGTAACGATATTCATCGCACTGTTTTCCGGCGTTAAGCGGTAAAAGCCCGGGGTCGCGCGGTTCCATTCAACGATCGACATGTAGCGGTAGATGAAAGAGAAAAATCTCTCTCATCGCGCGCTAAAGCTTGATTAAGTTGTTGGCGCAATGAGAGTGAAGATCGTCAGATCTTGGCGAAGATGATCTGATGGTGGGAAATGATCGAGCAGGTTGCTTTATCAGGTGCGACGGGAGCCGTTGGATCGGCAGAGTAATCAATGGTGGAGATGAGGCGCGGTGAGTTATGAAAGCGCAAATACATATGGTAGAGTCTTATGGTAGGCTTGTGGTTTTGCACTTGGGGCTAAAGTTCAAAGGAGCTATTTTGCCGGGTTTAGGAGGCAAATAGGGGAAACGGAGATGGAGGAGAGTAAGCAGGGTGGAGGAAGAAAGGAGATAGTGACCAATGTGAGCTTCCCTTTGGACGTAACCAATTAGACCATGATCCTTCTTGACCTTAGAAAATCAGCGTCGCATAGAAAAGCTAACAAATACATAGCCTTAAACCTTATCAATGCTCTGGTTTTCAAATAAAGTGCTATGTTTTGTAGTCGCCTCTTTCTCCACACCCTCAACCAATCATTATGCCTCCTTCTAGAGATTATGACATCTCTCCTCCACTGCAATACTCTTTTACTCCGCTCTAGTAACACCCCAAAGTATAGAAGGAAAAGAATTATCCACCTTTCCAACCATGGCCTTTCCTCTTCTTTACTCTGCAATTCAGTCCCATATCTCTAACCATTCTACTCCCAAAAGGTGGTGATACCTACAAAGTAAGGCCACTAGTGGCACCAACAAAGTATCTCCCCAAGGCTCCTTAAAAGCCTCTTAAATTTATTACAAATGTATTAAAATTGTAAATTTTGATCTTCGTTCTTATTTTTAAAAAATATTTTATCTTTTTCATTTGATATAATAAAAAAAATTATCTAAATTTCTATTTTTTTTTTTTTTTTTTTTTTTTTGTCAATTTATTTTCTGAATTTAGACTATTATAATCTATATCATGAAAAGCAAAAAAAATTTAGATAAAAATCACATTATCAAAACTTTGTCCATACATTTCGAACCATCCAATATGATTTATGATTCAGTGTGATTCATTTAAAAACAAAATAAGCCACACAAAATTGTCCCTCATTTACATTATTTTCTATAGTTTCTAAAGGATGTCAGAGCGGTGGGGTTCTTTACAGGTTATCAAAACATATTTTAAAAATTTGTTATCATCCGAACCGAGCCAATGGAAAATGCAACATAGATTCTCTGAATCGGGGAATTTTAAAAGTATTGAACGTGTCGGATGGATTACCAAAAACCTCAAAACCCTTTCAACAGGGTAGAACTGATAACCTAAATTTCCGCAAGTAGAATCTGGAAGAATCAAAGTTTCTGCAATAATTTTGCGTAAACCGATGAAGTATGATCTAGAATTTGCATCGAATACAATTACGACAAACGTCAAATGTTCTGAGAAACCATGACCTAAACTAAACTATGACCCTGAATTTCCATCAAATAGAACTACGACAAACCTCAAATTTTTTCCGTAAAGTTGGCCTGAACTGTTAGCTAAAGAGAAGATGGCCTTGGGTCATGTTTAACCGAGCTTGCATGATGTTCAGAAGACAGTACACTGTCCAATTGACCGACGACTGGCTAGCGTACGTTTCTATGACAGGCAATCAGACGGAGAGCTGACAGTTTCCGAAGTAAAGGACTCTCCCAGTTAACAGTGGCTACATAGCTATCATTGAACAGGTGCACTCTGCGTTGTAAACAGGAGACTGTGCTGGCCTTTCGCTTTTGGTGGTCAGTAAATGCTTGCAAGCGCGCAGAACGGCAGCAGCCTGGCATAAAAATCTAGGGCGGGATGAACAATATTAATTGTATTTTCATGATTTTCTAGGAAGCTTTTTCCATTAAATTTAATCCTAGATTGGACCATTTTAAAACAATTCCCATGATTTATTTTGCAAAAAAATATTAAAACAATCTGAATTTAGACTCTAAAATACAAAACTCATCAAAAATATAATTAAAGGTATCTAAATACTCCATATCAAACACCTAAATTTATATAAAAATGTACCTCCAGAATTTGATAATTTAAGAGACAATAAAAGAATAACATAATTACATAAAAGGGAATAAAACGCAAACACAATTACATTCCATTGTATATATGTCATACCAAAATTTCCCTCTTTAATACAACATTTAAAGTGAGTATGACTCTATTCATGGTGGTCATGAAAAAAAGACCTTGCATTCTTTGTGAGTATGACTATTCAAGGTGGTCATGAAAAAAAGACCTTGCATTCTTTGTGAGTGTGACTATTCAAGGTGGTCATGAAAAATGATCTTGCATTCTATTTGAGTATGACTCTATTCAAGGTGGTCATGAAAAAAGGAGCTTGCATTCTTTGTGAGTACGACACTTTTCAAAAAGATCTTGCATTCTGTGTGAGTATGATTCTGTTCAAAGTGGTTATGAAAAAAGGACCTTGCATTTTTTGTTTAGTATTATTTATTCCCTTGCATTCTTTGTTTGTGAGTATGACACTTTGAAAAAAAGACCTTGCAATTTTTTCGAGTGTGACTATATTCAAAGAGGTTATGAGAAAAGGACCTTACATTCTTTGTTTAGCATTCTTTACTCCTTTAAGCATTTTGTCTGGCGTACTTTTTCATAGTCCAAAATTAAGTAAGTGAGAATTTATATTGATTTGGATAGATTTTTTATGATTGAATTGTGTTATTTAGACGAAAATAAAATCGAAATTTATTATCTAATGTGTTTTTGTGATATCTAATTTGACCGTAAGCATGTGTCAATATGGCATGTTATGCATTTAACGAGCATTAGATTCTTATTTTAATATTTGTATTTTATGTTACCTAGGTATGTTAACTGATGTATGGAACCATTCTCTTTGAATAAGATCCATGATATAGTAGTAGACAATTATTTAATGTAAAAGGGTCCACTTTAAAAGGGGCCCATAATATAGTTGATATTTTTTAATGATGGAACTTGTTGCTTCTTTAGCATAATAGTCTCATAGCCATCCAATCAGCCAATGCGTTATATTTTCGCTTACATGAGATCCCTTACTCATACTAGTTAAATACAAATGTTCTTCCTTAATTACAAAGCTTCCATCACTATCAAATGCTTCAACCGTGATGTATTGACTCTCTTCAACCTCATGTCTCAATTGATAGATGCACTATGTTTTATTTACACATGGTCTTATTCTTGTTGTATGGGCTTAATACTTAAACATGGTGTTATAACCTCCATCATTTTCCATAAATGTAGTGACACCAAATGTAATCTAATAACAAGTCATAACACTATTTTAATTTTTACTTCACAATACCATGGAGGATATTAACATCCTAATAAGTGTCATCAAAACCTTCGCTTAACCGTACTACTAATGACCTCTTTAAGTTAGTGTGCCTCATATCCTAGTCATACTTATTACTTCCCATTTTCATTTTTTCACTTTCATTCTATTCATACAAGTTCCCCACTCATGTTTGAATTATCAAATGTTATCTAACACGGTCTAAGTGTGAGCCCAAGTTAAAAAAAAAAAAAAAAGAAAAAAAAGAAAAAGGTTTTTAAAAATACATTAGGGTATTTTGAGGTCAAAATGAAACTCAAAAAATACTAGCATATCAACTTTAAAGAACAGATAAAGATTCAAGATGATAATGTCATCCCCAAGGGTAAATATTGTTGGAGGGCAAAAATATATATATATATAATATATATATATTTCAAATATATTTTCAGCGTATCTCTTTATAAAGTTTACTCAAATGTTAAATGTAGACACCTATTGGATGTGGTATTAAATTTTGCATCCAACAAGTACCCACTCTGCATACTTTAGAGTAGACCCATATGAAAAAAAATTGAAAATACATGATAAATGTTGTATTTCAATTTTTTTCTTATTGTGGGTCTACTCAAAAGTATACAGAGTGGGTACTTGTTGGATGCAAAATTAAAAATTTAACCAATGCCTACACTTGACATTTGAGTGAACCTATAAGGAAATTAGCCAAAAATACAAATAAAAAACGTATTTCTCTCTATTCTTTTAAAAAAATCATAACACTTATTTTATTATTTTAACTATTTTTTTCCTTGGGAGGCCCATTTTGTACATCAAAATTCTCCTAATGAGAGATGAATAGCACAAAAAATGAAAATAAAAAAAATAACAAAGCTAGAGATATGCCACCTCATTAAAAACACCTACACCCTTATGTCTGATGTTTATTTAACAATACATGATGTAGTTTCAAAATTTTCTTTATGGGTCTACTCAAAAGTATGAAGGGTGGGTACTAGTTGGATGCGAAATTCAAAATTTAACTAGTGCCTACACTTGAAATTTAAGTAAACATATAAGGAGATTATCCAAAAATACGAATAAAAAAATAGTTTCTCTCTTTCTTTTAAACTTTGTAACACTTATTTTATTATTATCCTTGGGAGGCTCATTTTTTACTTCAAAATTCCCCTAATGAGAGATTAAGAGCACAAAAAATGAAAATAAAACAATAACAAAGCTAAAGATATGTCACCTCATTAAAAAGACATGCACCCCTATGTCTGATGTTTGCCTATGAATATCTAAAGGAAAGAGACTTGATAAATGAGATCAAAGAAAAAAAAGAAAGAGAGGAGATAAATTAAGTGACAAGGTGGCAACTTTGAGCAAAGCTCCCTCTTAAAAGCATGCATATGCAAATAATGAAAATTCCTAACTCCTGAAAGCTAGTTGGATTAGCAAACATTACATTTATCGTCGTATATGATTTTGATAATCATTACATGACATTTGCCCTTCCTTTTTCATAAGTTATCCATCATCTTTCACCTATATTCAACTTATTAGTCTAGGATATACATTTTGTCCTAGGAATTATTGCGTGTAAAAGGGGCAAGTGTGTCCTTCCATGGTAAGATTTAACAATTTTTAAACATTAACTTGTGTTTTGAGATTGTTAGAGAAAATGCTTAGTGTGCATCACCTAATATTTTAAATAGGCTAGACCCACCATTATAAGTAGGCCCCCGCATTAGGAAACATGTACCATGCTTTGGGATCCATGACATTGTGTTGATCTATGACACTACATTGGGATCCATATACCCTCATTTAGTCATATCTATAAATATCGAGATCCATGATGCATGCCTTGGGATCCATGGACTATATTGGGATATGTGACATTGGGTTGGAACCCATGGCAATGGATTAAGAAATGATAGGGATACCACATCATCACACCTATGGCATGGACTACTCCAAGAGGGTTCCCTTAGTTGGATTAGATTAGCCCACATGTGTGTCTTATTTTCTTGACATGGACCATCCATTAGAGGTTTTTGAGGTATATTAGGACTTGGACTAGGTTGTTAGAGGTTGTTACAAGTGGTTGAGTTGGTTATTACTTCATGGACCATGTGCACTTGATGATACACCCTAGGTTGATCACATGTGCCTCGTAAGGGTGCACCTTGCTTTGGGATGATTTTTCTTCATTTTTATGACTTGAACCCTTGCATCGCGGGCCTTCTTATGAGAGTACTCAATCTTCCCACCATTATTTTGACCAAATCATGGGATGTTGGCACACTTTGAGGTGGTATGCACCTCCATTTGAGCTTTATTAGAAGATGTGTGATTCCTTGGTCATACTTATATTATTTTATGAGGGTTCCCTTACCTTTGGGAAATTTGTTACAATAACATGTGATTTCCTATGATTCCATGTACTCATGGTTTTAGCATATGATATTGCACTCACCCATGGTTTCCTACACATGCATTTGGAAGGGTGTCTCTCTTTATATTAAAGATTGTGCTCTCATTTGTAATGGAAGTTTGGAGAACAAAAACTATTTTGTTTATTTTCATGTGTTATTGGTTTTGGATTGGTATTTTTTTGAGTAATATTTTGTGAGAGATTTAGCAGGAAGATTTTATTGCAACCGGTGAAGGTTGGTTGAGAAAGCTAGCGAGAAGCCACAAAAGTTACAAATCACTATAGTGGAATAGGTTCATAATGTTAAATTGTGAGTCCCTAGATAATCACAAAGTCTAAGACAACATAAACATGATTTGTAAACCTTATCTTTGATAAGGTGTTGTCATGACTCACTGATGAATTGTTAGTGAGATCTAGATCTAGAATGGTCCAATTGATGTAATATAGATTCATATCCGACAATCAATACAATGAATATTTCTTGTCTTGTCTTGGTTGTTTAATTATTAACACAGTATTAAAGTGATCATGAGTAAGGTTAAGAGTCGAGATTTCCTAAAGAGGGTGTGAGATGATTTGTTAATTTTTGGTGAGATATGTGTTTAGTGGTTGTAATCTATTATGTTTACAACAAGCCTAAAAAGGTATGAAAGTTAAAGTAGAGCAACAACCTATTGTAGATGCTAGTGTGCAGCCTATGTTGGAGATCTATGGAGATTGCACAAGGATGAAAGTATGTATTTCTAGATGAAAAGCATAATTTAATCTTCCTTTTCACACCTTTTCCATTAAGAAAAGTCAAGAACACACAGGCATATAAGAGAAGCATATTTGTCTAGGTAAATTGATCACTTGAAAGAAGATTAAAGGTAATGTTTTTATTTATCTATTGAATTCTACCACTAGTATTTAGTGCAACCTTTGTATTCTAGATGATTTATAGAATATCAAAGTGTTCTATTATAAGTAAAATGTGTTCTAGATCTGAGTGTTCCTAGTATATGGTTTGATCAATCTTATTCATGTGTTCTCTAAGTTTCTTCTTGAAGCCTTTTGCAAACTTAGATCACACCCTTCACCACCAAATCATCCTTTTTAAAACACCGTGGGTGTGTGTTTCCACTTTGGTGGTTGAATCATAGTGTAACAGGTTTTTCATCTCCCTCTACTAATTATCCCTCAGATCCATGGAAACTACGTCTTACATGGGGTTTCTATACAATTTCCATAATCCAACCCTCAAGTCAATGATATGTTATGGTTCAGTTTCAATATTTCATTATCCCTGAATGAAACCTACCATGTACAATCATTCCACTCTGAGCCAAGAACAATATTTTTGTTCACATTGGCCATAGTTTGGTCTGTGTAAATCGTTTTTCACCAATTTATCAAAGATAGAATTTGACCATGACATCATAAAAGTCCTTGATAATTTCTTTTTCATTCATTCCCAATTTCCATACCAAATTGTATGCAAGATAATGTTTCTAGTTAACATTGGACCCATGTGTTTCTTCAACTCAACAATCTCCGACGAGCCTTGATTTATTTTGGAGCTCCATGGACATCATTCATCACTTATTCTATGTAGGATACACCTCCACCAATGTCATAGATTCCTTCAGATAGGTGTGTAATCTCACTCAGAGAGGTGTGTCCATTACCCGCATACTAAGATCTACAGAGCTAGGCGAATTTGTTCATGGGAGGAGGATCTATTAAGGTGTTGGTGGAATTTCGAAAGATTTTCTATATGATTTCTTGGTATTAATGACTAAGTTCTAGATCGACATATTCAACTTTGTTTTGTAAAAATAGTTTCAAAGAGTTAGGATCTACTATAGATATTAGGTTTTATTCCTCTCTTGTTACATTATTGATCTTTGGATTTAGCCGCTTCATCCATTTGAGCATGTATTCAAATGATCAATTATCCTAGACAAGCACCACAATCATTTTCATCAAATTAGATATCTCCATCTTCCACACTCTACTCTAGCTGCAATATATACCACTATCATATATAAAATATAAATCAAAACCAAATTATATTTATACAAAATATAACTTAAAGAGTGCTAAAGAATTTTCTAATTGAAGGTGGGGCATTTTTCAAATTCATAAAGCCTATAATATTAGGAATTGTGTATTTGGTGATACCCTCTTTTAAAGATGTTTATAATCCAGTGTGATTGTGAAGGAGGGATATTATGTTGGCTCATTACATGTATAATGAGTTATATTATCAATTTTTAGTGAACGGTTTTAATGTAAAGTATTGAAAGTCGATGCATTTTCAAGGAGGACAAATTTTGGATTTAAACTTGGCCAGTATCATTGTAAGAAGAATATCATAATAAGATCAACATTTTATTTCACTCCTTATACTAGATTTACCCGAAATTGAATAAGGGTATCTAAGGGTGTTTGTCAATGTGTATGATGATGAATATTCTCTTTATTGCATTATGATGTTCTGTGTATAATTCTAACATAATTTCACTTTAGTATTTAAATAAAACCCCCAAGAAGTTCAAGCACAATTAATTCCATTCAAGCATTTTCAAGCATACAAATCAAGCAATTACCATGCATATTCAATTCATTGAATTGGCAATCAACCACATCAGCATCCAATGGCATTGGCATCAATATCTTATCATTTTGTGTAACTTGCAAATCAATTGTGGCATGCATGCAATTGAATAAGGAGGTCAATTGTGTAATCAAAAAATAAATCATTGTAATCACACTTTAGGATGCATGATCGGTAGTCATAGTCACCCTAAGGTGACCTAAAAAAAAGGAAGAAGTGCAAGTAAGTGTGAGGAAAATGGGTAAAGGAGGAAAGCATCTACAAAATGTATATCAGGAAATCAAGGATTTGCAAGAATACAACCATAAATTGAAAAATTGAATCTAAGCACTTAAGTGGGACTTTAAAGGAAACAAAACATCATTGATCACATGGTTGATTGATGCAGGAACATTTGACACTCTTTATTAAAGAAGGAATCCAAAGTGGAACAAGGAGGACGTAGACCATCGGAGCAAAACAGGAGACAAATTTTGTTCAAAATAGATCTAGTTTGATGGAATGGATAAAGTCTCTAAAAGACTTATTTAATGTAATCTAATTTGCCATGTATGCGTATAGAGATCTTAGGGGTTTGTTGAGTGATTGTGGGAGGAAATCGTGCATCTTAAATGATCCACAACTATTGTAATCTCTTATAAAAAGAGAGTTTGTGTGTGAGAGAGAGAGACAGAGGGACATACAGTAATAGATAGAGAGTTGTAAGCCCGAGTGAGCAAAATGTAATCGATTGGGAGCTTGTTCTAAGGCTGAAACGCCTTAGCATGTAATTGTTTTGTATATAATAGAAAAGTGTGTGTTCAGTGTTGATTTATGGGCCTGTGTATTACTGTATAGATAGCCTACGTGTGTATTTTATAAACCGTCTAAATGTTCCAGTATTGTAGGTTTGATCGACCATCGATCACTGTAGGATCGATGGTGATCCAAAGGTATCGAATTAACTATTGTGTCGCGTGTTTAAACGAGTGTGGCAGATCCATGTTAAGTGCAGAAGATCAATGATGTAGGTGGCAACAAACGAGAACTGTCGATCGTTTAGATCTAACGATCATCGCGAGGCTTAGATGCGACACGTTAATTTGCGAGGAAAGTAGTTTCGCAACAGGAAATTGTTTATCGGGTTGAGAATAAGTGGTAGGTGGTATTGAAGGGTAGCCACCTGATTCCACTAATTGAGCAACACGTAGCAACAAGGAGGAGAGAGGAAACCACTTTTTTAGGCAGGTAATCCTCATGCTATTTGTCCACCCGAAATCCTTGTGAATCATTGGATCTTGTAGGAGTTGATCGACGGTGGAGAATCAACGAACTGGTTGGATTTTTTCGGAGTGAGTATTGACCATTGGATCGAAGAATGCAATTAACGGTGGAGATCAGGCCAATTGGAGATCAGAGAATGGAGAGTGTAGAGGGTAGGAGATGGACCAAGAGCGGACCCAACAATTTATGAACGCAGATGTATAATTTTTGAGATCTGGCTAAGTGTTTGGGTCGGGTTTTTCCCATGTAATCCTATGTATTCTGATAGTTGCATGGTCTAGGTTTTAAGGCAAAGAAAAAATAAACGCTTCTGATAGGTTTGTGGGCCATAACCCACAGGCCTCATAATCGAAATATGTAAATGAAAGGGATTTTGCCTTACCCCCAAAATCTCCTTTCATCATTGATACACTACAGTTGAGAAATAATCTTCAAAGTGGTCTAGATATGAAAGATAAATTGATTGATGCACTTCAGATAAAATTAAGAGAAAAGCAAGATCAATTTAATGATATAGAATATATAGCTAAGATAGATGCAATTTGTGACATAGAGGACCTCATACAAAAAAATAATGCAATTTGTGATGTAAACGAACTCATCTAAAATGTCGATGCAAGTTATGGCACAAAGGAACTACTAGAGAAGATTGATTCAATATATGATATAGAAGATCTTATTCGAAAGTTTGATACAACATGTGAAATAGATGAAATTTTACAATGGGTTGATGTTCATTGTGATACAAAAGATCTAATGGAATCATACAGTGCATTAATGAAGGAAATAATAAATGAAGAATATAATGAAAATATGAGCAATAACAATAGCAAATGTGAAGAAGAAAAAGAACAACATCAAGAGATTTCAAAGATGTTTATTAGACCTTGGGAAGAGGTATCACTAAATAGAAATGGACATGCCTTGGCTTATGACAAAGGAAATAACTTGCATATTCGAGATTAATGCTATGAGTTTAGTTTGTCAACACGTGATTTCTTCAAGATATCTAGAATATTGAAAACAAATACCAACATTGTCAAAGAGTTGATCACATGGAGAGTCGGTATTTTGATGTCCATCTTTGTCTTCATTGGGGAAAGAAAAATCACTTATCAAAAAAAATTTGAAAGAAAAATCAGGCTAAGAAGATGGTCAATTATGAATGGATAAATTATTGGAGATGGAATCTACAAGCAAAGAAGCTGCATCAATATTAGCGCCAAGTGAAGATAGAGGTAAAGACACAGAAAAAAAGAAGAAAAATGAAAAAAAGAAGCTATCAATAAAGTATTCCAGATGATTTTTGGCATGACCTAGATCTAATTCTATATATTCTCTAAAGTCAAAGATAGTACTATCCACACCTCAGAGGGGAGAAAAATGATAAAGGAAACTTTCCTACACCTTTAACGGGGGGAGTAAATTGTTAAAGTAATGAAGGTTAGTGGAAAACTAGAAACCATTACATTGTTCAAATCAAGTTTTTTATTAGTCATATTCCAAAATCACCACATTGTTCAAGTCCAAATGGTTAGTGGTAAAACCAGAAATCACCACACTATTTATGCAAATTAGTTAGTGGTCATACAAAAACCACCACATTGTTCGAAGTAGATTAATTAGTGGCCATCCAAAAACCACCACATCATTCAAAGTAGATTAGTTAGTGGTAAACCACAAACCACAAGTTTACATGGAATATGGTTAGTGATCAAATAATAAAACCATTTCCTAAAGAATCCAAACTTCTAGCTTAAATCCTTTTAAGAGTGAACTATTGAAAAATTTCTCACCTTGCACCTAACAGGGGGGAATATCAAATATCAAGCTTCAAGATTTGGAGTTTAATTAGTTAATTAAACTTCAAAAAACATTTGAGAACTTCGACATAGCAACTGGTCTCATCAATAATAATCATTTTTATTATTTATTGGGATAATTCATACATACAAACCATTCATTTCCATACATTCATACATTAGTATTTTTTCAAACATTTCTTCATCAAAGCTCAGTACAATAGTTTCACATTGAAGATAAC
>APFE031319381.1:0-39392 GCA_000404065.3 Pinus taeda | reverse complement strand
CGGGCTAATGTTACACTGTGATTCCCTAGACATTCACAAATTATGAGACCTAATGGACATAACTTGTAAGCCTTATATTTGATGAAGTGTTGTCATGATCCGCTAATGAGTTGTCAATGAGATCTACATCTGAAATGGTCCAACGGATGTACTACAAATTCATATCTTGGAATCAATACAATGCATAATAGAATGGCTTAAGGCATTTTCTACCACTTTTGTTATCTTGTCTTGCTTACTTAATTATTAACACATTAGGTAATTTAAGTTTTTTTGTTAGTTTTATAAACGTAGGCTAGATTATTGAAGTTTCATTTTATTTCTAACTCCTACCTTAAGACAGTTTAGAGGCTACCCTTTTCCACTTAATGAGATGGTAACATACTCTTATCACCACTTAAACCTTGAAACAATAAGAACTTCTTGGAGGAATTTATTAGGTACACCCTAAGGTTGCCTAGAATTCAAATGTTTCTTCTCAAAACCAAGTTTCAAGGAGAGCTTGATTAACTCCATAGAATTATCGGATAGGCATTGGTCTTCAATTTCTTTACTCTCATCAAATTTCACCTTACTTATTTTCCTTTATTTGTTTAAAATAATATAAGGTTTAAAATAGTTTAATTTCTAAATAAGATTGCTAGATCTAGGGTTGTGTGAAATGTTAAATCTCATGTTACTTGGGTATTTTTCATGCTAACTATTCTTTCATATTTTCTCTTTTTCAAGTTGGCATAATATGGGAGTAATGATATCGATTCACTTGTTTATTTCCTAGATCTTATCCTAATCAACCAAATAACATTAATGGTGCTCATGTTTCTTCTTGATTTGTTTGACTTTACTTGAAAAACACATGGTAAATGCGTATTATTTTTCCTTTGAATTCTTCGCATAACTGCCTCATATCCCGTCATCAAGACATTTTTTATAGTATATATACTCAATCTAGACAAATCGATGCATTGCAAGATGAAACACTATATTAGTTAGACATAACATCTTGCAATTCTATGCACTCTTTAATATTCTAAAGGATAACATCTATCCTTATCTTCATATTTGAGTTATTTATGCTCGTGCGCAATGATTTGTGGCATACAATATCTCTTATTTGTCACCTAAAATAGAATTTAGTTGCACGCAAAATATGCTAAGTAGTATTGGCGACAAGGGTTTCATGAACAACTTGGATTTCAAACTTTTTGAATCTTTCATATTGAAATGTTTGGGATATATTGTAGGTTTTAACCCCGTACATATATTACCTGCATACGAATTCTAAAGCACAGAAAATAAACAGTGCGAGAGCACACATATACACAGAGATTTCCGCTGGATCCCAAAACCGGGACTACCAGCTTAATTTTTCATTATATTCCTTTCAATTTTATAATACATATTTATACATGTTGAACCAACCAATACCACGGATCGAAAACCATCGCGTCCAAAAAACATGTGCAAAAATCATGCACAAAACCATAGGTGGGTCCGCCCAACCTAACATAGGGTACAAAGTGGGGTTACAGGTACACCTCAAACCCCCTGTGAACCCCCCCGCTACACAATTAGCGCAACGAAGGGGGGCTCCGCCCCCCCTCAAACCCCTGGTTAACTACGTGGGTTAGTCATGGAAACAATATAACACAACCCAACATTCTCCCACTTGTTGTTTTCTTTCCACTGGGGGCCATAAGAGAGCTTAGTCATTGTTCCAACCCTAAAACACCCATTGTCTCTCTACACCAAGAGAACTTCTCAGAGCTCACAGATTTTGTCAATTCATCTGCAGTATTCTTCAAAGTGTCCACCTTTACTAGCAACACCTTTTTGTCTTCTATCATATCCCTCAAAAAATGATACTAAACATCAATGTGCTTTATCTTTGAATGATATGCGGGGTTCTTTGCTAAGAAAATTGCACTTTGGCTATTACAGTCTATCATTATAGCTCCCTGTACTAACCCCATACTTGAACACAATCTCTGCAACCAAACTGCTTCCTTCCTTGCATGAGTGGCTACCATGTATTCTGCCTATGTAGTTGATAGTGTCACTACAAATTGTTTCTTACTCATCAAATTGACTGCACCTCCAAATAGGTTAAACACATACCCACTTGTAGATCTTATCCGAACCATATCTCCAGCCCAGTCTACATCAACAAAGCCACGAATATCCAACATTATGTCCAATCCTGGTCTTCCTTGGTAGCACAAACCATAATCACTAGTGCCACACAAATACCCAAAAACCCGCTTCACTGTTGTCCAGTGCCCCTTCCCTAGTTTTGACATAAAGCTGCTCAATACTCCCACTACATGTGCAATGTCTGGTCTAGTACATACCATTGCATACATCAAGCTATTGACTGCACTTGCATATGGAACATGGGACATGTCCTCTTCCTCTTCTTGTGTCTTAGGACACTGTTCAGCAGATAACCTCACACCTACAGGAATAGGAACCTTCAATGGTTGACTATCCTGCATATTAAACCTCTGCGGTATTGTCTCGACATACTTCCTCTGGTTTAACCAGAGCTTCCTCTTTACATGATCTCTTTTAATTTCCATGCCCAAAATATAATTTGCAGCACCAAGATCTTTCATGTCGAATTTAGAGGACAATTGGGTCTTCAAATCCTGGATAATTTCTGTCATTTCCAACCAGCAACATATCATCCACAGACAAGACTAGATAAATAACACGGTCACCAATTAATTTAAAATACACACAGTGATCTGCTTTGCTTTTGGTGAAGCCAAGTCCCCGTATAAATGTATAAAATTTCTGATACCACATCCTTGGTGTTGTTTTAACCCATACAGAGACTTCTTTAACTTGCATACCAGTTCTTTCTTGCCCTTCACCACAAGGCCTTCAGGTTGTTTCTTGTGTATTTCCTCTTCCAGATCCCCATGAAGAAATGTTGTCTGCACATCCATTTGTTCTATCTCAAAATCAAAAGTAGCAGCAACAGATAAAAGTAATCTAATAGAAGTTACATTGGAAATAGGAGAAAAAATATCACCAAAATCAATTCCCGACACCTGGGAATAACCTTTTGCTACCAATCGAGCTTTGTATTTCTCCACCTTTCCTTCTGCATTTGTCTTCTTCTTGAACACCCATTTGTTTCCGATGGGTTTCCTTCCGCTCGACAACTCCATCAGATCCCAAGCCTCATTTTTGTGCAAAGATGCCATTTCATCAACCATGGCCTCTTTCCAGAGTTTGCCATCCTCTGAATCTACTACTTCCTTCACAGTTCTGGGATAATTGTTAGTAATAAATAAAGAAAAATTTGAACAAAAAACAAATGGACTATACCTTTCTGGTTGCCTTCTTTCTCGAACTGATCTTCTCAAACCCGGAGTTTGTGGCTCTTCACCTTCTGATTCCTCTTCTACTATAGAGTCTGATTCTTCTTCCTTAAGCTCAAACTCTACCTTCTCAGGTTCCTTTGGTTGGACTTCATATTTAATAACATCTTTTACCTCTCTGAACACCACATCTCGGCTGTACACAACCTTCCGTGTGACTAGGTTCCAAAGCTTATAACCCTTTAAACCATTCTTATACCCAATAAAGATGCACTTTTCAGATTTACTATCCAACTTGGTTCGTTTCGCCTTTGGAACATGTACATATGCATCACATCCAAATACCCTCATATGTGAAAGAGAGGGTTTCTTACCAGTCCATACCTCCTGTGGAGTCTTATCCTCCAACGCTGATGAAGGTGACCTGTTAACCAGGTAACATGCAGTATCCACCGCCTCTGCCCAGAATTCCTGTCCTAATCCAGCACCACTGAGCATGCTTCTTGCCCTTTCCATCAATGTCTTATTCATTCTTTTTGCAACTCCATTTTGCAAAGGTGTATATGGAGTATTCTTCTGTCGTACTATACCACATTTCGTACAGAATTCTTCAAATTCTTGTTGCAAAACTCTCCACCATTATCAGTCCTCAACACCTTTATCTTCTTCTCTGTCTGATTTTCCACGAGAGCCTTAAATTCTTTAAACCTGTCAAAGGCTTCAGATTTATTCTTAAGGAAATATATCCATGTATTCCTTGAGAAGTCATCTATAAATGATACATAATACACATACTTATCCAGTGATGGAACCTTCACAGGTCCAAACACATCACTGTGCACAAGTTCTAATATCTGTTTCACCCTCTTACTACTAGAGGGGAAACTCACCCGATTTTGCTTCTCATATACACAATTTTCACATAAATCAAAATCCAGAGAGCTATTATTCATATATTCTACCATACCTTTACCATGAAGTTTTCGAAGGCCCTTCTCTCTAATATGTCCAAGCCTTTGATGCCACAACATGGTCTTCTCTCCAGAGACCACTAGATTTTCAAGAACCACAAAACTGTTGCACCCATCAATAACAATGCTATTTTGCAGCTTGCACAGAGTTCCAATTCGAACTCCTTCATCAATGCCAGTGCTCCCCTATCCATTTTGCAGGTATCATTCTCGAACACTATTTTTACACCTGCATCATCCAGCTTGCTTACAGAAATCAGATTTTTGGCCAATGCAGGAATATGCAGAACACCCGGAAGTGTTCTAACTCTTCCACCTTGCAACTTCAACTTAACTTTTCTGTGACCAATGATTCTAGCCTTCCTATCATCCTCTAAGAAGTCATCACCACGATCGTATTTCTCATACTCGTAGAACCACTCTCTATGGAGAGTGAAGTGAAAGGATGCACCTGAGTCAATAAACCATGCCTCATGATCTACATGTGTACTTGAAGAAGCCAAGTACACATCCCCACCTTCATCTGAGGTGGTTTTCACCTCTATAGAAGGAGCATCATCAGATCCTTTTCCTTTATTAGGAGCTTTCGATTTACAGTCCCTTTTGAAGTGCCCTTCATTTCCGCATTTTCAGCACACCACCTTTACAGGTTTTCTTGGAGATTTATATCTCCCACTCGATGACTTATTTTTGTTTCTATTCTGGGAGCGTCCTCATATAGACAAGGCATCACCATTCTGACTCTCCATATTTTTCCATCTCATCTCCTCCGCCAGCAAGGCTGAGACTATTTCATCAAACTGCAAGGTAGTTGCATTGCTACCTATTGCAATAACCAGACTATCCCACGAATCTCGTAGAGAACACAACAAACTGATGCACTTATCTTCAAATGAAATTTTAATATCAACATATGCTAACTGACTTACCACAGTATTAAATTCATTCAGATGCTTTGCACCGAGTCCCCATATTTCATCCTCAGGTTATACAACTTTTTCATCAAGAACAGTTTATTCACCAGAGACTTAGATTGGTACAAAATCCCTAACTTGTTCCACAAAGCCTTCGTCGTAGCTTCCCATGATACATTCAACAATACTGAATCTAAGACACACAATTGTATTGTGGTCTTTGCCTTCTGATCCGACTTCTTCCATTCTTCATCGGACACTCCCGTTGGTTTAGTACCGAGATCTACCGTGATCCACTGATCTTTATCCACCAACAGATCCTCCATCTTGAGTTTCCACAACTCAAAACTCTGACCATCGAATTTCTTGATCTCTATCTTTCCACTGCTCGTTGTCTTCTTTCACCACCAGAATCGATCTCACAGATCTCCCACTGAATAGGGTCTACCACAGGCCCGAGCAAAACCCCTCAGCAACAAAGGCATCCCCTTGAACCCAAAACTGCTTTGATACCAAATGTAGGTTTTAACCCTGTACAGAAATTACTTGCATACAAATTCTAAAACACAGAAAATAAACAATGCGAGAGCATAACACATATACACAGAGATTTTCCCTTGGATCCCAAAACCGGGACTACCAGCTTGATTTTTCATTATGTTCCTTTCAATGTTATAATACATATTTATACATGTCGAAGCATCCAATACCATCGACCGAAAACCATCGCGTCCAAAAACATGTGCGAAAAACATGCACAAAACCATAGGCGGGTCCGCCCATCCTAACATAGGTTTCAAAACCAAAATTTTCCGAGGCGCTGCCCTGGACCCCATAAAGTGGGGTTATGGGTATGCCTCAAACCCCCTGTGACCCCCCTCCGCTACACAATCGGCACAACGAAGGGGGGCCAAAGCCCCCCCTCTAACCCCCTGGTTAACTACGTGGGCTAGTCGTGGAAAGAATATAAAACAACCCAACAATCTACGATAGACTAGTGAGTTTATTTAAAGTTAATGATGCAAATCAAGTCTTGTTTCTTAGAAATAAGCTGAAGGAAATTAAGAAGGGTAAATATGAGAGTATGCAAGCATACATCTTAAGAATCACCGAGATCAGGAATGATCTCCTATCTATTGGGGAGATTATTACTGATAGGGAAATGGCACTCATGACTCTTGAAGGATTACCATCCGAATGGTACATGTTCATGACTATTATTCTCAACAATAATGTAATTCCTGGTTTCGAGGAATTCATGACAAGATGCATTCAAGAAGAAACAAGGATAGAAGAGAAAGAAATGTCCATGCCTAAAGGTCCTCCTGCTACCTTTTCTTCTCATGCTAAGAAAAGAAATAATTCCGGGACTAAATAAAAAAGAAAGGTTGGACCTAAGGGTGGAAGAAAAGGACAATGTTACATTTGAGATAAAGCAGGTCACTATGCAAGGGAGTGCCTGATAGAAGGGACTCACACCGGGACGATGATCAAAATCCCTCTCATGGCAGTCAAAGGAATGGAAAATCTAATAGCAGAGATAGAAGAAGTGCTGGAAATCAAGGAAGAGGACAATCATTCAAGAAGGCTAGAAATTCCATGTATGAATCTAACACTGTTGACAATAAGCAGGATGAATATTATCTACTAGCTACTCTATCAACCTCTGCTCCTTCGGACTCGCTGGGAATTTGGGTTATTGATAGTGGTGCCTCAAGGCACTTCACCGGTTACAAAGAAGTTCTCCATAATATGATAGAGAAAGAAAATAACCTGGAAATTGTCCTCGGAGATAATATGAAATATCCCGTGAAAGGTGTAGGCAATGTCTCTCTTAAATTGAATCAAGGTAATACGATCCACTTACAAGATGTATTATATGTACCTGACCTAAAAAAGAACCTAGTGTCCATCTCGGCAATGGAAGACAAAGGCTACAAGGTGACCTTTAGTGATGGCAAGGCACATGTATGGAAAAACAATGTTAAAAATGCCTTCACTCTTGGGTTTCGAGTTGATTCATTATATCAGGTCGGTGGAAGTCCGCTAGGTGTCATGTCTTGTGACACATCTCTTCAGTCCGAACTTTGGCATTGGAGGTTTGCACACCTTCATTATAGAGCTCTACCCGATGTAAGACAAATGGTGACAGATATGCTCGAATTCCAAGTAGAGAAAGAAGGTGTATGTTCGGGATGTGTCAAAGGAAAACTCAAAAGGGGACCATTCCCTGCAAGCCAAAGCAAGACCTTCGATATATTATAGTTGGTTCACTCAAACATATCTGGTATGATGCCTATGAACTCCTTGGGAGGATATTCATATTACCTTACTTTTACAGATGACTATTCTCAAAAGATTTGGATATACTTCTTGAAAAATAATGATGAAGTGTTCTCTTGGTTTCGACACTTCAAAGCCTTGATCGAGAATCAAACTGAAAAAAAGATCAAGATCTTAAGGACTGGTAATGGGATTGAATATGAATCTAACGAGTTTCATGACTTTTGTAAAGAGGCTGGAATTAAGAGGGAGACTACTACACCATAGACTCTTGAACATAATGGTGTGGCGGAAAGGAAGAACCATACGATTGTGGAAGCCGTCCGTGCCATGCTCCATGATCAAAGACTTCCAAAGTTTCTATGGGCTGAAGCTGCAAACACCACCGTATATGTACAAAACCGATGCCCTCATCAACCATTGGGTTCCAAGACTCCTAAAGAAATGTTCATGGGTAAGAAACCTGACATATCTCATTTTATAATTTTTGGAAGCCCTGTATATTTTCATGTGCCGAAAGAGAAAAGGAATAAATTAGGTGCATCTAGAAAGAAAGGAATCTTCATGGGCTATAGTGAAAATACTAAGGGCTATAAATCTATGTAGCCGGTCAAAGGGAAGTCGTGATTAGTCATGATGTCACCTTTGACGAAGATATGGCTCTCAGTAAGGTGGAAAATCTTCCTACTTTGAGGAGCTCTCAAGAAGCTGACACTAGGGAACCGAAAGAAAAAGATGATGTAACAATGCCCGATGTGGATGAACCCGTGGATCCTATTGATACACTCGAGCCTTGCTCTTCTAGGAAGAGGCCCTCTTAGCTTAGGGGGCTACTTGATGATGCTGAAGGACACACTACACCCCGAGGAACCTTTCGTGAAAGTAAGAAACCTAACAGGTATCAGGGATACCTGACCATAATGAGCACGATCATACGAAATGAGCCTTCATCATTCTCAGATGTCGTCAAACATCAAGTATGGAAGGATTCTATGACCGAAGAATATGAGTCTATTATGAATAATGATGTCTGGAAAGTAGTTCCCAGACCCTAGGACAAAAAAATTGTCACTTCTAAAAGGCTTTACAAGATAAAGCATGCAACAGATGGAAGTACAGAAAAGTATAAGGCTCGTTTTGTCGCACGTGGCTTCTCCTAGAAGGAAGGTATAGACTATGACGAGATATTTTCACCTGTTGCCAAATATACCACCATCCGCTCGATCATAGCCCTTGCAGCTTCACAAGGATGGAACCTACATCAGATGGACGTCAAGACTGCTTTCTTGCATGGTTCGATCAAAGAAGAGGTCTACATGGAGCAACTCGAAGGATTTGAGATGTATGATCGAAAATCTCATGTATGCAGGTTGAAGAAGGCTCTCTATGGGCTGAAGCAAGCACCCCGAGCATGGTATGAGAGGATCGATAGCTACTTGATGAAACTGGGATTCACTAGGATTGAAGTCAATCCTAACGTTTACTTTAAAGGTTGAAGATAACAAACCTCTCATACTGGTGATGTATGTGGATGACCTCTTTCTAACAGGTGCAGACGCTCTCATTCACAAATGTAAGAGGGAGTTGGCTTCTGAGTTTGAAATGAAGGACTTAGGACTGATGCATTATTTCCTAGGACTTGGAGTGTGTTAGAAGCCAGGGGAAATTTTCGTATCTCAAGGAAAGTATGTGGTGAAGATATTGGAAAGATTCGGTGTGGTGGGCTGCAAGCCTGTAACTACCCCGATGGAGCTTGACTTCAAGAAATTAAGCGGTAGTGCTGCTGGACCTGTTTTACGAAACCGAGTATCGGCAACTCGTTGGAGCATTAATGTTCTTAGTGAACTCCTATCCAGATATATGCTTTGTAGTCAACACATTAAGTCAACATATGGTTGAAACTCACCACATACATTGGATTGGTGCCAAGAGTCTGTTAAGATATCTTCGTGGCACAATTACATATGGGTTAAGATACACTGTCGGAGATGTGAGACTACTTGGATACACTGATGCTGATTGGGCAGACAGTGTGGTGGATCGTAAGAGCACTTCCAGGTGTTGTTTCTCCTTGGGATCTGCTTCAATATCCTGGATGAGCAAGAAGCTGAAGTCGGTGGCTTTGAGCACCGCCGAGGTAGAGTATATTGTTGCTAGCATGGCCTCCTGTGAGGCAGTCTAGTTGTGAAATATCTTCAGTGAGCTATTTGGATTTACATTGGATACCACCATGATCCTATGTGACAACCAGAGTGGGATTCATTTGTCAAAGAATCTCATATTTCATGATCGCTCCAAGCATATCGATATCAGGTACCACTATATTTGAGATATGGTGCAGCAAGGAGCAATAAGGTTCCAACATATCAGTACAGATGAACAGGTCATCGACATTCTGACAAAGCCCCTAGGGAAGGTCAAATTTTTGACTTTCCGAGAACGCCTTGGTGTTGTTCAAAGACCCTTTGATGAGGGTCTTGTATGGTTTATTGAGCTTTGGGAGCTCCGGGGGGGCGCAAGGTACTTCTTGGAGTGACATATGACCATAGGGTGACTCACCATCCCCTGGTGGTGTATGTGTATAGGGTAAAAGAATCAAAACTTTCCCTGCGACATCTTGTGGCGATTATGTAGCAGGATGATTAGTTCTCTTGTGAGGTTTGGATGATGTGTTCTCCATGACGATTATGTAGCAGGATGATTAGTTCTCCTATGAGGTTTGGATGATGTGTTCTCCATGACGATTATGTAGTAGGATGATTAGTTCTCCTGTGAGGCCTAGATGATGTGTTCTCCATGGAAATTTTGGACAGGATGATTCGCTCTCCTGTGGATAGGATTGATTAGTTCTCTTATCGAGGCATCCTACCCATGCAGTCTGGGACTCATGGAAAGTACCTCTCATCTAATCAATGAGCAGGGAAATGAGGATAGGGACCATAGTAGTACCGATGGATGCATCGATGTATCTACCGTACTCCCTATGCTAGGATGACCTTCATTGATTTGAGATCAATGATACTGGTTTGGAACCAGTGGTACACACTTTGAGATTGACTTTGAGTCGTGGAGGATGGTATGATACATCCTCGATCATTTCTTCTTCTTCATAATTCGGACAAAGCAAAGTAGATCAGAACAAGGCAGAACAGAACAGAGTAGAGCAGGCAGAATAGAGCAGAGCAGAGCAGGGATCAAGCTGTACAGGGCAGTGCATTTCATGGATGAATATTAGTGACCGACAAAAGAATTGCAGATGGAGTTCTCCCTAGTTGAGAGGGAGTGTTAAAATTGGCAACTAGGGCCAAACTCCATATGGGTCATCTTATTCATGGCTGATAATATTTTTATTAGATTCCTCTCGTCAAGAGGTGTAGGATTGATCTAAAGATCATCCAATTCCGATAAGTATTTATGGAGATATTGAATTTATTTTGATTATGGAATAATTATCAAGCCGACCAGCAACTCATGTAGGCTCAGAAGCCCAACAGTCGCATCTATTCAATCATCAACATTTGTATATAAATACAAGAGGTATTTTCCTCATTTGGACACACTCATCTCATCACATCTCTCTCTCTCCTGCGCAGAAAAGAGGCTCTTCTCCTACTACGCAGAAAGAGACTCTTCTCTCACACGTGTGGAAGGAAGGATGCAGATTTAGGGCTGCAACTGCAGATCGGAAGTTTTACCAGCGTTGACCATCATACCCTCTCTCAGAACTACGCTATAGGTGGAATTGACTCTCCTCAGAAGGCCACATTTTTTGGTGAAGGAATCAAGCCGATCCGACGGTCAGTTTGCGAGATATTGTCTGCCCTAGTTGAGGGTTGATCTAGTGTTTGCTGCTACTGATGTAAATCAGATTTATGTACTATTTCTCTCTGCTGAATTATTGAAGATAAAAGAAGATTTGATCAAAGGATTTCCCCAGATTGGGGTTTGTCCCTAGCTAGCCTTCACATCTTGTGTCTCTTGTCTTGGCTTGTTTTTCTGTCGATCGTTTAATGTTCTATCCACACTTTACTTAATGTACATGTGATTGCTAATTTGTGGATAATAATAAGAAAAGAAGTAAACTGCTCTAAGCATAGAATGTACCATAAATTAACACTAATTTCAGTATCTCAGTTATAAGATAAGGGATATGATGTCCAATTTGTAGGGAAGGTGTTCATCAAACACCAGAACTGGAAGAAGGTGAAATAGATTGGGGTACAAAGCAACAAATTGTACACTCTCCAATGGCACTAGTGAGAAATGGAAACAATAGTGGGAGAGAATTGAATAAGTTATGGCATAGGAGGATGGGACATTTACATCATGGAGCACTTAGAATTCTCAGGGAGACAGTAACAGGTGTTCCAAAATTAGGCACGAAACATGATAATGTGTGCAAAGTGTGCGTTCTTGTGAAATATGCTAAGGCAACATTCTGAGACAACAAATTAGATGGTGTGTTACAGCTTATACACTCAGACATTTGTGGTCCTATGTCCACTAGATCTCTCAGAGGGTACAAATGTTTTGTCACCTTCATTAATGATCATTCCATGAAAACTTGGATCTATTTCTGGAAGACCAAGGATGAGGTATTTGGTCACTTCAAGGAGTTTAAGGCTTTAGTGGAGAATGAGAAAGGGAAGAGGATCAAGATGCTTCGCTTAGATAACAGAGGTGAGTACACAGATAGTGACTTCACGGATTTTTGTGCAAAGGAAGGCATCAGGAGGGAGTGGACGACTCTATACAATCCACAGTGAAATGGGGTAGCGGAGCGGAAGAATAGGTCTATAGTTGGGGCTGCAAAGGTGATGTTATATGGCCAAGATTTTCCCAAGTTCTTATGGGCAGAGGCATGTAACACGGTTGTGTATAGTCAAAACAAGGTTCCTCACAGGGCATTGGGGAAGATAAAACCAAAAGAAGTCTTCTGATGTAAGAAGCCAGGAGTTAGTCACTTCAGGATCTTTGGAAGCATAGCTTATTGTCATGTACTAGATGAGAAATTTACCAAGTTGGATCAGATTACAAAAAGGAAATACTTCGTTGGGTATAGAAAAACCTCTAAGGCATACAAGATCTATGTTCCTAGCAGTAGGATTATCATAAGATGGGACTCAAAGTTTATGGAGGATAGAGCCTTCAAGAAATATCACAAGATGTCAACATGTGATCAGAGTGAGCAAGCAAAAGCTCCATTGGTCCAGTAGCAGGGGTAGTTGTAAGGATAGTCATAGGGATCTAGTATTGTCACTAGTACCAGCACATCCTCAAGTGTAGGAGATCCAGTGAATTCGCATCAAACTAAGCAGCAGAGGCAAGATGAAGAGCTAGTAGATCCTCCCACCACTAGTGATCAAACCAGCAGGGAAGTTCGTCATACATTGAGAGATGTAGAAGAATTTATTGGTGTTCCTAGGATGAACAAGAGGGAAGGCAGGCAACCAAATAGGTACCAAGCATTGGTGGTACATGTTGTATATCCTTCTAGCTATCAGAAGGCCACACAACACTAGGTGTGGATATATGCCATGTTGGAAGAGTACTACATCATGAAAAATGATTTTTGGGAGGTAGTGATGAGGCCTAGGGATAGGTCAGTTATGGGCTCTCAATGGATCTATAAGATCAAGTACGTTGAAGATGGAAACATGGAGAAGTATAAGTTTAGGTTCATGGAAAAGGGTTTGCACAGAAAGAAGAGATAGACTATGAGGAGACTTTCACCCTAGTTTCCAGATATACTTCTATCTGGTCAGTTATATCTCTAGCAGTACAAATGGGATGGAAGATGGAAGATTCACCAGATGGACGTCAAGACAACCTTCTTGAAAAAGGTAATAGAGGAGGAGGTATATATAGAACAAACAGAAGGCTTTGAGACACATGAGAGGGGCACACATGTGTGCAACTGAAGAAAGATATATTCGGGCTCAAGTAGGCTCCTAGAGCATGGTATGGTCAGATTGACCGCTACTTGCAGCAAATGGGATTCGTCAAGAGTGACGCACATCCCAACCTTTACTATTTGAAGGTATAGTATGAGCCACTCATCCTAGTGTTGTATGTGGATGACCTCTTCTTGATAGGGTCATCAGGGCTCATAGAGAACAACAAGAGGAACCTAACAACAAAATTTGACATGAAGGATTTCGGGCTGACCCGTTACTTTCTAGGCTTGGAAGTATGGCAAAAGGACGAGTAAATATTCCTTGGTCAAGGGAGAGATGCTACATAGGTTCTAAATATATTTAGGATGTCTACGCCTATGATCACAAATTGGAGGAAGATAGATGCATCAGAGGACGTTGATCCCACCTTGTATAGATAGCTTATCAATTCCCTCATGTATCTAGTCAACACTTGGCCAAATATCTACTTCACAGAAAACACTCTCAGTCAATTTATGGTGGGACCAAAGAGAGTGCATTAGAAAGCAGTGAGGCACATTCTGAGGTATTTGTGTGGCACAATTGAGTATGGATTGAGATATACTCAAGGTGATGGTGTCAGACTATGTGGATACACAAATGCAGATTGGGTAGGAAATTCAACAGACAGGAAAAGCACATCAAGGTGTTGCTTCAGTGTTGGATCAATAATTGTTTCTTGGTGTAGCAGGAAGCAGAAGTTAGTGGCACTGAGCACAGTCACGTGTGAGGCTATATGACTTTGGAAGTTGTTAGTGAGCTTGTTCAGTCAGAGGTTGGAGGTGACTAGTATCTACTGTGATAATCATAGTTGCATCAGGCTCTCTGAAAATCTAGTGTTCCATGATAAGTCGAAACACATAGATATTTGATATCACTTCATTAGAGATTGTGTGCAACATGGAGTAGTTTAGCTACAACATTTTCCCATAGAAGAGAAGGTTGCGGATATACTCACGAAATCTCTAGGGAGAGCTAAGTTAGTCTATTTCAGAGAACATATGGGTATAGTGGAGAACCCTTTTTAGTAGCAGGAGAATTTGGTTCTCAGTTGCAGTACTTGCAACAACAACAACTTCAGATGAGTTGCAATGCAAAGTAGTGTTGGCAGCGATGTAGCAGACATAGTGCAGTGTCAGCAGCAATGCAGATGCAGGATGGTTCAGCTATAGAGTGGCAGATGAATCAAAGTATGTGCATTGGCTTGGTGGGCAGTGGCAGATAGTCGTAGTTGTCAGACATCAGCAGCATATGGGAAGATGTTATGGGAGAGAACACCTTCCTCGATAAGAGGGAGTGCTAGTTTTTGTATCATTGGGCAGGTGTCCTAGTCTTGACTTTGGTCATAGAGGCTAAAGAACACATTATCTCCAAAACTCGGAAAAGGTTCAAGAAGAAAACACCTAGACAACTCAATTAAGTTAATTGTTCAATTATTTAATATTCCCTAAGTCCAACTTAGGAAAAGTGATTAATTAACAACAATTAATTGAGAAAGATGAGAATGCTCTAGAAACTCACACGGATTGAGCTTGAGATGATCTTAATCATTGATGGGGATCTAATCATGGTTGTTGGTTCACCAACGAGATACTATAAGAGTAGGACGCTAGGATGGAGATAGACACATCAAGTGTGTGAGTGATATAGGCAAATCAAATTTCCTAGAGAGCATAGATTCAATCGGGAAGAGAATTCGAGCCAAGTGATCAGTAGCAGAGGTAGAGAAACAACAATTGAGATTTCGGTGGAGGTTTCCAATGCCGGAAGAGTTAGCCAGAGGAGGTCAAATTATTCCACAAGAGGCTGCACAGGGACTGTGCACGTAGCTTCATTGAGGCAATTTGATTTTGCTGAAGAGGAGGCCGATTCAGGTGTCAAAGGCCAGAATAATTTTCCAAAGGGCTGGAGAATCACTTCCAAAGGCAACAATAGGTAGGATGTCTGATTTAGTGGTAGTTCTAGGCAATGCAAGTTACAGGTTGTGCAAAGGCCTGCATAGGGGTCTTGGATAGCCATTTTCAATGGGCAAATTGTTGCAGGATTCCTTGTGGAGAAGGGAAAAATTCTCGTAATAATTTTTCCAGTGATTCCTTTGGAGAGGATTGCCAATTTGGCATACAGATTTTACTCATAATTTTTGTTGTTGCATAATAATAATAAAACCCTTATTTTTTGGACTAGTTTTCCCACATATTTTGGTGGAGTTTTTCCAGTTCCATAAGAGTCAGCCAGAGGAGGTCAAGTTATTCCACAAGAGGTTGCACATGGACTGTGCAAGTAGCTTCATTGAGGCAACTCGATTTTGCTGGAGAGGAGGTCAATTCAGGTGTCGAAGGCTAGAATAATTTTCCAAAGAGCTGGAGAATCACTTTCAAAGGCAACAACGTTTAGGATGTCTGATTCATAGGTAGTTCTAGGCAGTGCGAGTTACATGCTATGCAAAGGCTTGCACAGGGGTCTTGGATAGCCAGCTTCAATGGAAAAATTGTTGCAGGATTCCTTGTGGAGAAGGGAAAAATTCTCGTAATAATTTTCCCAGTGATTCCTTTGGAGAGGATTGCCAGTTTGGCATCCAAATTGTACTGAAATTTTTTGTTGCTGCATAATAATAATAAAACCCTTATTTCTTGGACCAGTTTTCCCACATTTTGTTTTTCTGGGGACATTTGTCAAAAAATAACGGTGTCAATTTTATTGTGTGTCTGCTTTATTTTCTCAGTTCTAGATTTATTTCCACAACGTAATTTACTTTTATTGTGAAGAAAATTGCAGTGTGATTTATTTGTTATTTTGTCGTAACAAATTAAACTACATAATTAATCAGTTAGAACTTAGAAGAATAAATTCCAGTTGATGCATTTCAAGGAATTTTCACAAATGACTTATTTTTTATGAGTGCAAATAAGCTCATTGTAGGGCGTAAAGTGTTGATTTGTTCATCTTGGGAGGTCCTCCCTATGTTGCACGAAGCGGGGACATGGAAGCATCATTTCCTAAAAATCTAGGGAAGCAAATATATATATAATATATATATATATATATATATATTATATATATATATATATATATATATATTATATATATATATATAATATATATATTATATATATATAGATATATATAAACTAATTTGGTATTTTGCATTTATATTTAAAAAAATCCAAAATACCAAATTAGTTTTAGAAGAAATGGAAGCATGCTTATTTGTACATAAATCAAGATAGATATGGCATCAATTGTACATTAGTGATTAATTATTCGAGCATCAACCATCTAGAATCTAGATTCTTCTCCTCTTGTCTAGCCTTTGCTTCTACCTTGATTTTCTAGGGATATTAGTCAACATTGCCCAATTTTGATAAAACTACCTAATTAAAGCCTTAAAATATGGTAGAAAAATATTAACATGCTCGATCGATGATTTTGACTTGATTGAAAGGTAATATTTTGCGAAGGCCGTGACAAATGAATTCAAAAATTCACACCACGAACGCTAGGGTAAATATAAGGCTTGGTGCTCTTCATTAAATGCTAATCACCTACCCTCAATACATGATATAATCTAATGAAATGATACAATCCCATTGATCCTAAATTCCTAAAAAATGTTAAGTCTGCTGAATTTTGAATAGGATATGAAATTCTATTTTCTCCATATGAAGTCCAATGAGGTTGGAACCACTCTCAAACATCCTAAGTCATTTCATGGTAATGTTAAAAACTTAAGTAAAAAGATGAAAATAAAAAATAAAGGAGAATGCCACTTAAGAATTTAACATTACCATGAGGGAGCATCTAGGAAGCATCTAAGGAGCATCAAGAGAGCACCTTAGGAGTGTCTAAGAAGCCCCAATCCAACTTAAGCCAAAGAAAAAATAAAAAACATATTTAGAACCATATGGAACTACTCGTCCCCCTTTGGATCCACTTGGGATCAGTATGGATCCGTGCCCGATCCGTCACAGATCTAGGGAGGATCCTTCGTCAGATTCGCAGTTCAGAAATTCAAAACCGTAGATCAGGCCAACATGGTTCCTAATTTCCAAGAACCATCTTCGACAACTCGATACACGGTTCTTAAATTCTGAACCGCAGATTCGACAATGGATCCCCCACAGATCTGTGTGGGATGTGATTCCTAGTTTGGATCCTTGGGGGGGTGTTTCGTGCAACACCAGTACTCCCACACCCTAGGGTACTAGGTTTGGGAGAAGTTGACCCACATGGGCTTTATGGGAAAGTGTGCCCAAGCAGTGGGTTTTGCACCCAATATTGTAGTCATTAAACCAAATGGAGATTTTGATTATTTGATCATTGAGAGCATGTGAAGCACCTTTGAGGGCCTAAGGGGTATCAAAGGCTTCAATGATGTGGTGTTGGATGAAGGAAAAGAATTTTGTCTTGTGTTTTTATGGAGTTTAAGTTGTTTAGGTCGACTTGGAGTTATGAGATGACCCTTAGTGGCTAAGGGAAACCCACCAAGAACTCTATAAATAGAAGACAAGGTGAGCTCATTCAACACACATCACAAGTGAAATTCCTCTTGTGAAAAGGCTAATCTCAGGTGACCAAGTTCCTTGTGTAGTCAAGCTAGAGTTGGAGGAAGCAAAGCGAGTTTGTTCTTTCTTGCATTTTGGTCAAGGTAGCGAAGGTTTGGTCCAACATTGAAAGGGTTTTGTGTATGGTTGTTTTGGGAAAACAAAATAGGAGAATTGGTCATGTTCTTTCTATAGAAAACCTCTATGTATATGTTGGATTAGAGTTGAGGTTTTGTATAGCAGTCAAGGCCAAGTATGGAAAATTTCAGTGCCATCTTAACCAAGTTAAGGGTCTGACCTATGGAGAAGCCAAGTCAGATTTATACCAGCTATGTTAGGGCCAAGTATCATTGCAAAAGACCTTTTATCTTTTGATCTACAGAGAGGTTACAAGGTAAGTATTGATGATGTATTTGAGTAGAGTATTGCTAGTTAATGTAAGGGTCTGTTCATAGGCATTGAACAACAGACTAGTATCCCTAAGTTACAGTGATTTGAGCAGAGGATCCATTTTTGTGTGGGTTGCTAGGAATATCCCTAGTTCTGTGCAAATTGAGGAGGCAAATTGCAAAAAAGTGAGTTGTGGAATGATCCCTAGATAAATAAATTTGTGGATTGTGTGAGGGTAGATTGTTGTGTCCTAGTTCAGTGGGTTGTTGGTGGGTAGACTTAGTGATAAGAGGGAAGCTTGTTGATCCCTAGTTCAACGATTCATAATGGGTGAAATCAGTGATAAGAGAGCAACCTTGAAGCGCTAAGTGATTAGCGCAAGGGGAGGAAAAGTACCTGCCAAGTGTGTTCAAGGTATGTGGATTGAAAGGATTGTGAAGCACTAAATCAAAAAGTAAGTCCTTTGTTTAGGGAAAGATTAGTAATCATAGTTATTGATACCAACCCCTAGTTATTCTTCTATCGGGGCTAATCGTAAGGGCCATGATCCCTGGTATGAGAGCCCTAAGATTGTTGTATTAAAATTTGTAATATAACAAGTTATGGGTTAAAATTTGTCTTGTGTACTAGTTGATTCATTGCTATATGTTATTCCACTATGAAAAGTGCTTGCATTGTGAAATTTGAGTGTATTTGTGATCATGATCTTAGACTCAAACCTGATTCTTCAGAGCTGTGAAAAAAAATCAACACAAAGCAGACATGTCAATTGAGTTTGAAATGAATAACATTGACATGATGCATTATTTCTTGGGTTGAAGGTTTGGAAAAGACCAAGGGAGATCTTCCTTAGTTAGGGTAAGTATGTAATTCAAATCCTGGAGCAATACAAACCTATGGCCACACCCATGATCACTAATCTAAGGAAGGTGAAAGCTTTAGATTGAGAGTATAGGCCATTGATAATTTCCTTGATGTATTTGGTCAACACTAGGCTATATATATGTTTTGCAATGAAAAAATTGAGTCAGATAATGGTGGATCCAAGGCAGGAGCATCGGGTAGCAACAAAACGTGTGATCAAGTATCTGAGGGTATAAGATATCTTGGAGATGGTGAAGTGAAGTTACAGGGTTAATCAAACTCATATTAGGTAGGCAGTGTAGCAGATAGGAAGAGCACCTTAAGGTGTTGCTTTGGCTTAAGATCAACAGTGGTATCATGGTTCAACACGAAACAAACTTTCATAACACTTATCTCAACAAAGGTAGAATAAATGGCAGCTAGTATTGCTAGTTGTGAGGCCATCTAGCTTCAAAAATTACTTGTAAGATTGTTTGATCAGGAATTGCAAACTATAGTCATTCATTGTGATAAACAGTTGTATCAAACTCTCCATGAATTCGGTGTTTCGTGATAAATCCAAGCATATAGGAGATTATATATGACTTCATATGAGACAAGGCTTAGAAGGGAGCAATGGATCTCTGGTATATCCCAATGGATCAACAAATAGCTAATATTCTAACAAAGCCCTTTACCCTTATACAAATTGTCAATCCCTTAGCTAGTATCTCTACCCAGACCTATTTGTGGTTTCTTTCCCTCTTTTTCGATGATTTTATATAGAAAGACCATCATGAATTATGTCTAAATTTGTTGTTGGAAACTCATAGTTTTTAACCATGGTCAAACTTCTAATGCATACTAGCCTCACCAATATATTTGTTGTTGGAAACTCATCGTTTTAAACTATGGTCAAACTTCTAATGCATACTAGCCTCACCATTATATTTTCTTGGTTGTTAGCCCCACATCATGCCCTTGGTCCATAATAGCTCCACTAGGCACACCATAGCATCATGCTCATATTATTTTCTAGTTTGACACTTGAATTTAGCATAAAAGAAACAAAAACCTTTACACCATCCTCTTTGTATCAACATTTAGGTAGATTATTCTTATGTCTAACCAACAAACATTTTTGACAAACACACGGAACTCCTAAATTCCGAAGAGATGGATTTCTTCTTCTTCATAGATAATTATGGGGAAATTAAAATTGAATAATCAATATGAACATTGTACAAAATTAATTAATCCATAATATTAGAAACATATTTATCTAAGAAAACTAAACAACTTCAATCACTGAATTTTCTTGTGTGAAACATGAGACCTTGTAAAAAGTGACAATATCAAGCAACCAAAGTGTAAAGAGTTGTTCGAGGTGTTGCTCTCTTATGATAAAAGGTGGAGATGAAATCTTAAACTCTATGTTGCTAGTAAGATTTATAACCCTTGGTGGGAATTATGCATTTACAACCTTGAATTTAGAAATGTGACAAATGTGCCTCATTAGATATCATCTAGATTTTGGATCGTGCAACCTATAAAACAAACGAACTCACCAAATTTTAACAAATTACAAAAACAACTTGTGATGGTAATATCCATGTATGTAATGTATTTATATTATGGTATCATTTATGTCTTTGCATCCATGTAGTCTTACTCTATAGCATATGGATTTTGTAGGCATGACATTTACAAAACATAACTTACTCTAGATTATGGCAATTTGTGCTCGTGACATTTAAAATAAAACCATTATATACTTGTCATTTCATAAGTTGATGGCATTTGGAGCCCCAAGGATTAGCTCAAACAATTGAACCATCCACCCAAGGCATGTTTCCAATGGGGATTCCATAGGCCGCAGGTTCAAATCCAATCAACTCCTTTAGAGTTACCCATTGTTATTGTCGTCAATTACTAAGATACCCTCCATCCAAATATTCTGAGGAAGAAAGGGGATTGATTTTCTTTGGAAATATCAAGTTCATGGCATTTGGGCAACTACAATTTTAGACTATGTAACATTTAAGAATAGTTACAACTATTCATTAAAATATAAATTCTTAATAAGAAGGTTAGTTTTATTATATCATAATTGAACTTCAATGATTAACTAATATATTACAATTTGATTGTTAAGTTACTATTAGTAAGGTAATGACCAAAAATGCTTCAAATTATCTATATTTTTCAAATATCCACCACCTAGCAACGAGTGGGACACAATTGGTATTTGAAAGCATAAGGTAATATCTATGTTAATGGTCACAACTTTACCACTTTACAACGACCCCTTGAGAGAGTGCGTTAGCTTAAAAATTAAAAGGCTAGCATTACTAGCCACACTAGCCATAAAATCTATCAATTATTTAATAGGTAACCCTTAATGACATAGTGTGATAAATATATGGAAACGGTCATCGTCAACCCAAATTCATAAGTCTAAACTCACTAGACTCCAAGTGGACCATAGCTTGAAGCTATAACAAACTTTAATGTATTAAAAATTGTCTTTACCTTTATGTTGATTATAGATTCATTTTTCATAATTGGGTTACCAAAATTTATATAAATAAACTATATTCATCTCAAACTTATAATAAATTAAATAATATAAATTAGTCCTCAAAGTAAAAAGATCTAGAAAACAAAAATTAAATAAACCATAACTTACGTTAACTCTGTAATAAATAAACTTAATAACATTATGTGATTAACATATAATATCTATCATGAGGGAGCGGCTAGGGTTTGAAGAAGACCGTTCAATTGCAGCCATAGTAACAACTTTGGAGGAGGACAGTGCCAGAGCGGCAAAGCTTCGCAGAAGAGGGCAGGTTCTGACCCTACAGATGAAAAACACGGGGTCCATTGGGACCCCATCATATAAACAGGTAATGATGCACAAGGAGAAAACTACACTGGACGGAGTGCAAATATTAGGTTCTGAGAAGTCAGGCAAGGAAGATCTGACCAACAAAGGAAATCGGAACAATGAGGGCAAAGATACCCAGAAACAAAAAGAAATCATTCGAAGCAACAATACTGTGAACATAGACAGGATAAAACCTTTCCCAGAACAGGTTTCACAAGAAAACGAGCCTGAGGATGAACGATCAAAAGAGGAGGATCTAAACCAAGCCAAGGCAGGACAGGAAGGAACAACGACGGAAACCAAAAAGAAAGAAACATAGGGACCGTGCAAGCCCAAAGCAACTGACACCCTACGAGTAATAATTTCTGACTCAAAACTACAGGCATACCGTGACCACATGGTAGAACATGCAGTGATCTGTAGGTTTATGGGTTTCTAGCCAACAGAACAAGCCCTGTGCATGTGGATAAAATAGCAATGGAAACCCAAAGGGGATGTAAGACTCCACTTAGGAGCCAAAGGTTTCTTTACAGTGGTTGTTTCCAATTTGGAAGACAAGGATCAAATATTTGATGGAGGCCCGTATTTCTTTGCCTCAACAGGTCTTTACATGAGACCATGGAAACCCAACTTTTCACCAGAACAAGAAACCTTCAAACAAGTACCGGTTTGGATTCGCTTGTTCTCTCTACCGATTGACTACTAGGGACATGCAGCACTTGAACAGATAGGCATCAAGTTAGGCACCTTCATCAAAGCCTCAGAAGCAACATTACAGAAAAGATATACCTCCTGTGCTAGAATCTGTGTTGAAATGGATGTTTCGGGAGTGCTTCATGAGGGCCTATGGTTGGAATACATAGATAAAGTGTATTTTCAAGCTATAGACTATGACCAGATCCCATTCCGCTGCAGGAAATGTCATGAACATGGACATTTGATCAGAGAATTCCCAATGAACAAAACGATGGAGAAACCCAAGGATAATAGAGGAGATAAGAATAAGGAGGCCTTTGTTCGACCCAATGCTAGACAGAGAGAAAACAAAAGACGACAAAATAAAGCAAGCACCTCCTTCAAAAGCGAAATCAATGCTTTTGAGGTGTTAGAATCAAACACTAATTTAGAGTACAACACTCCAGAGAGCGAGACACTACGAGAAAGCCAGCCCACAACCACACCAGGAACGAAAGAACCTATATCTAAGCCATTAAACAACATCCCGCAAGTTCAGGGACCAACAAAAGGATTAGAAGAAGATTCAGAGATGATAACTAGTGAAATAGGGCTAGAGGATATGGAACTAAGCGACATTCTCGAACAAGAAGGTATGGATCTACCAAACATGGTAGAAAATTGGAAAAAGAAAGGCATGGAACACATATCGGAAGAGGAGGTGAACAAAATCAACAACTTATCCATAGCAAGACAACAAGCAGAACTAGGTTTGCAGAGAAAGAGCTTGGGAACAACAAAAGGGCTAGGGATAAGAGCTTAGGGACTGCATCAAACCACCACCAACTCAAAGTACTAGAAAAAACGAGGAAGAAAGCTAACAATGAGGCATTACAAGAACTGGGTCAGATGCTCCTAAATTCAGGTAAGATGAAATCCCTTGAGGCGTTCACACTAACCTCCTAAACTTTGTTGATTATGAAAGTACTTTCATGGAGTTCTAGAGGGCTAAATAGCCTAAAGAAACAACGTTTATTAAAGAAAAAAGTCCAAAAGGAACAACTAGATATAATTTCTTTGCAAGAAACTAAATGCTCCAGTAAAACAATGGTTAAGATCAGTAAAAGATTGAGTAAACGAATGGACTACCTAGAAACAACAAGAAGTGGATGGGAAGGGGGCATGGCCATTCTGTGGAATCCACAGGTTATCCAGCTTATATCCTTTGAAGCTGTCAGATCTCATAAATCAATAGAAGTCCAAATAGTAGGAAATCCAGTCACCTATCTATGCACAAATGTCTATGGTCCTCAGAAACTAGAGGCCAAATTGCTATGGCTCAGAGCTCTATCCAACTTGCGGAAGAGATATCCTCAAGCAAAAGCTATTTTCGGAGGTGATTTTAATATGATGACTTTGCTCACGGAAAAAAAAGGAGGCATCAGAATACTCAACAGGGATATTGAAGCTTTCAAAGACTTTATTAAATCAACCAAGCTGGTAGATATTTTCCCTAAGAGTGGAGCTTTCACTTGGAACAATAAAAGAGGGGGTGATAGGCAAATCGCCTCTAGACTGGACAGGTTCTTAGTGACAGAAACCATTCTTTTGGAAGTGATCACTGTGGATTCGGACATACTACCAAGTGGAGGTTTGGACCACTGGCCCATAATTATGAATGCGGCTATCCAAGTTACTCCAAGGAACAAGCCCTTCAGATTTGAAAAGTTTAGGCTTAGTCATCCAGAGTTCATTTCGAAAATAGAATAATGGTGGAGTGAACCGTTAGGCATAAGAGGAATTAAAATTTTCATTCTCCAAGCTAGACTTAAACACATCAAAACTAGACTAAAATCCTGGAATCAAGAAGTCTTTGGCAACATATTTAAAGAAAAAAAGAAGTTGGAGGAGCAAATGGAACAAATTCACAAGGAATGGATCAAAAGAAATATTAACCAAGAAACTATGAATACATAACAAAAACTCATGCAGGACTGGTAGATTAGATGCCAACAAGAGGAAATTCTATGGAAGCAAAAATCTAGAATTTAATGGCTTAAGGAAGGTGAAAATAATACTAAATTTTTTCACAGATCTGCCAATGATCGCAGAGGTGCTAATAAAATATTAAGAATAAAGGATGATCAGGGAACCGCGGTGCAAACTCATCATGCAATCTCGAGCCTTCTCATAAATCATTTCAGCCAAAATGCACGGGACCTAATATTAACAGTGAAGAAGCTATTAAGGACCTTTTGACTTCTATTCCCAACCTCATAACAGAGGATCAAAACAAGGCTTTAAATCGAGCCATCACCTGGGAAGAAGTGGAAGAAGTAGTGAAAGACATGCCAAACAGTAAGGCACCATGGCCAGATGGCTTCACCATCGACTTTTACAAAGCCTGTTGGGAAATAATCAAAACAGAGGTATGGGAAGTGGTGGAGGATTCCCGGCTCACCTCTTCAATCCTAAAATCCCTTAACTCTACATTTATTACCCTTATTCCAAAGGAGGAGGAAGCAAACACTTCGTCGAAGTTTCGGCCAATTCCATTGTGCAATGTTTTGTACAAGATTATTTCTAAAGTCATAGCCAACAGACTAAAACCAATTCTTCTAGGTATCATTTCGGAAGAACAATATGGCTATGTAGAAGGACGACAGATTATGGACAACATCTTTCTAGCTCAAGAGATGGTTCATACTCTCCGAACTCAGAAAAAAGCGGGCATGCTAACGCAGTTGGACCTATCAAAGGCTTATGATAAAGTCAACTGGAACTATTTGGAGGCTATTTTAGATGCCTTTGGCTTTGCAAAACAGTGGATAATATGGATCCTAGCCTTGGTCAAGTCTACTAGATTCTCCATCCTGGTTAATAGAGCTCCCACAGCCCAGTTTACACCCTCTTGAGGTTTACGACAAGGGGATCCCCTATCCCCCTTTTTGTTTGTTATTCTAATGGAAGGTCTTAGCCGGATTATCAGAAGAGAAAAAGAGGATGGAATTATTCAGGGACTCCAACCCTTGCCCTCAAGCCCTGCAACAACACATCAACAGTTTGTCGATGATACAATGCTGCATGGCTCGCCCTCTATCAAAGAAGCTCTTGGTTTCAAAAATATTCTCAATCGCTTCAGTCTGGCCTCAGGTATGGAACTTAATCTAGGTAAATCTTCCATTTTATTTTTCAATATGCACCTAACAGTCTAGAAGAATCTTTCTACTATCCTCGGTTTCAAGAAGTGTAACCTCCCCTCAAGATACCTAGGCATTCTGCTGATTGACAAACCCTGGCAAAAAACTCATTGGGAAAGAATTATCGCCAATCTAGAGAAAAGGTGTCATCGTTGGACGCACAGATACCTCAACTTTGCAGGCCGCCTAGTCCTCACCAAATCTGTCCTCCAGGCTATTCCTCATTTCATGCTTTCTATTCTCCCGACACTTAAAGGTGTTCTTCAGAAAATCCGGCTCATCCAGAAAGCGTTTCTTTGGTTGGGTAATTCAAGGAAATAGAAATGGTCGTTGATGGCATGGGATAAGATCTGCAAACCCAAACCCCTGGGTGGGCTAAATCTTCAGGACCCCTTCACCATCAACCGAGCATGTGGAGCCAAGTTATGGTGGAGGTGGATAAAGGAACCAAACTTAACCTGGGCCAAACATTGGAAAGCAAAGTATGCTAATAACTATAGCCTGCAGAATTTGCTCAGGATGCAAGAAACCCTTAATGGATCTCCAATTTGGAACCTTGCTAGAACTAATTGGAACATAGTTCAGGAACACAGTTTTTGGGAAGTCCGAGATGGACAGACTGCCCTGTTCTGGGAAGATGCTTGGCAGAGATTACCTAAGCTCGAAAGCCCTGAATTCTTAACCATTCAAAGAAGAAACCAGGAACTAGGGAGGACAACAGTGAACCACTACTGGAAACCTAATGATAATAACCAAGCATGGACACAGTGGCTATTCAATGATACAGAACAACTGGAAGAGGAAGATAACAATATAAGAGCACTGCAGATAGAGCTAGCCAAAAGGAAGATAAGGAATGCACGTGATGCAAATCCACTGTGTTGGGGCAAGCTCGAGGGGGGCAATTTCTCCCTTAAAGAAGCAAGAGTCTATATAGAAGAAAATGAACAAAGGGAAAAAGTCAATTGGTACAGTAAAGTTTGGGATGCTCAACTTTGGCCAAATATTTAAACTTTCCTTTGGCTCTTGATGCACCGAAGAACGCTAACCTGGGATAACCTTCAGAAAAAAGGGTTCATAGGCCCCTCACGCCGCCCCCTGTGTGAAATTGAGGAGGAATCCATAAATCACCTCCTCAATACTTGTGAATGGATAGAAAGCCTATGGAACTGGATGGAAGCCATATTTAAGAGAACGGACAGGGAAAGAAACTCAATACAGGATAGTATAGGGAATTAGCAAAGTAATTTTTCCAAAACCAAAACGGTCAGTACATTATAAAAACTCATACTGGGGGTTATAGTGTGGACGGTATGGAAAGAACGAAACAGAAGAGTGTTTCAAAATGAAACTAAAACCATAGAATTCATTAAAGCCACAATTCTGCAAAACATGAGAGAAACGGTTCTCACCAGAGGGAAAGCAGAACAAAACAAAGATTTCTCAGTCTCTGACTTACAAATTCTGCAGGCATTTGGCATTGAGAAAGGATCCATCACTGTCTCTTCAGAACCGCGACAACAACAAGGCCCCTCCGTGAATGCCTGGTCTCCTCCACCGACAGGCTTTCACAAACTCAACTTTGACGGGGCTTCTCGTGAAAATCTTGGTCCGGCAAGTATAGGAGGTGTTCTTCGAGATTACAAAGGGGAAATACAACATATTTTCAGCCAATCGTTGGGGGAAGGAACCAACAATGAAATGGAATTTGCAGCTTTAGAGCAAGGGTTACAAATCCTAATTCGCTTGGAAACAGGATTTACAGTGGTGGAAGGAGATTCTGTTTTGGCTATCAATGCAACAAGGAGAATGCAGATGGGGACAAGACCGAGTAAGGCAACGAAGCATTGGAGGTTGGCCAAGGTCATAGATCTCATAGCAGAGCACTTGTCAAGCCTCGATGGAATCATCCTGCAAGCAGTAAGACGAAAGGCAAACACAGTGGCTGATTGTCTGGCCAACTACGAGATCGATTACCACTTCACCTACCCGGACACCTGTTGGCATGATGTCACATGCACCAAACTTCGGAATAAGTGTTCACTTCTCTCGAGACAAGACATTCGTTAGAGGGAGAAGTGGGGTAGGAGTATGAAGGATTATGCCTTAATAGCGAATGAAGATAGCCAACCGAAGGAACATCGGGTGACAGACCCAGGAAGGACATGAGGAAGAGTGGAAAATCATTAACAAGGACAAAGTGCATCGAACGAGGAGGATGACCAACAAAAAATATGTTCAGCACCGTCAACAAAACAGAATGGAGGACACATGGCGTTCAACCAATAGGCTCAAGCGTGGAAGAGTTAAGGCTCTGGATACATACCATGAATAGGAATTGGGAATTCATAATAGCAGTTATTATGGCAGGAGCAGCATCTATCCGATGGCGAAGTGGGAGATCTCAGGCCATACCTTCCCACCCTCAACTATATCTAAAGCTTCGAACCAGAAGATCAGAACATTGCTCTCTCACGGCTCGCGACATAGCAATCGCAGCACTGCTAGGATTTTCAGTGTATCCGTGACTTGCAATAGCATTATGGTGCGTGAAAGAAGTCAGAATGCTTCCGCTAACTAGGACCTGCAGAAAGGCCAGGAGGCTTATGAAACCCGAACTACCCGGAAAGAAAAGCGCAAAATCAAAGAGCTCGAAGCGGCGGTAATAGAGGAGGAAGAACATTTGGAAGCACAAGATTTGGAAAAGGAAGTGGAATGACTTTATGATCCAGGCACTGCAACTACAAGAGCAACTCAATTTGTTCGAACCTAGGGAGAAATGTGGAGGATGAAAACCATGTTGGCCAAGGCGCTCAACATGCAGGTCGAAGACATCAAAAAAGCTCACCAGGCCATCTCTCATGTTTCAGCAGAGAATTTGGCTAAGCTTGATGCCATGGAATTCAATCTCAGTTCCCTAACTCAGGAAGTCAGAGTCCTCTCGCAGAAATTGAGTGTCCTCATTAGTCTCCTCAGGCACTCCATGCGTGAGGAATCCATGACTGCAGTGGAGGTCACGGAGGAGGCAACCGACACCAGTCAGGTGAAGCGCCCCACTCATCAGCAGAATCTGCAGCCTAAGAAAATGACTTCAACGGCCGGCTCGAGTGCTCCCAGTAAAGATTATGTAATCTTAAAGTTGTAAAGGCTTCTCTGTTTTTGATATCTCTTCTAGGTTTGGTATGTTATGTTCCTGGCTTCTATGATCCCGGTATCTTGTAACTGTAGAGGTCCTCTATCTTTCCTTTTGGTTCTACTATCCAGTCGCCCAAGGTAATGAACTGTTACGCTGTTTCAAACCCCTCCTTAGGCGACCTTGCGTTGTTAGCCTCAGGGTCAGTAGATGAAGTTTCAGCTGCTCATAGACATTTTGAGCATGCAATGAAGTTTTGGCTTTGTCTGTGCGTGCATACCCTTTTGTATCTTATGTATTTTATGAATTAATATAAAACCGCTGATTTACAAAAAAAAAAAAAAAACTTATAATATCTATCATAATCAACCTAAATTTACAAATTTAAATTTAAATTAATCACAATTTTTTTTTTGTTTGTAAATCAACAGTTTTATATTAATTCATAGAATACATAGGATACAAAAGGTTCTGCACGCACAGACAAAGCCAAAACCTCAATGCATGCTCAATATGACTATAAGCAGCTGAAACTTCATCTATTGAACCCAAGGCTAACCAGGCATGGTTGCCTAAGGAGAGGTAAAAAACAGAAAAATAGATCTTCAACCTGGGTTGCTGGACAATAGTTCCAAAAAGAAAGACAGAGGCCAGGAGGACCTCTACAGCGACGTGATACCAGAAGCATAGAAGCCAAGAACATAAATATCAAAACCAAAAGAGATGTCAAGAATAGAGAAGCCATTACAGCTTTAAGATAACATAATCTGTACTGGGAGCACTTAGGCCGGCCATTGCAGTCGTTTTCTCAGGCTGTGGAATCCTCTGAGGAGTGGGCCGCTTCACCTGACTGGTATCAGTTGCCTCCTCCGTGACCTACATGACAGCCGTGGATCCCTGACGCATGGAGACCCTGATGAGACTTATGAGGACACTTAGTTTTTGCGAGAGGACTTTGACTTCCTGAGTCAGGGCACTGAAATTGAATTCCATGGCATCAAGCTTAGCCAAATTCTCATCTGAAATGAGAGAGATGGCCTGGTGATATTTTTTGACGTCTTCAGCCTGCATGCTGAGCACCTTGGCCAGCATGGTTTTCATACTCTACATTTCTCCCCGGGTTCGAACAAATTGAATTGCTCTTGTAGTTGTTGTGCCTGGATCAGATAGCCATTCCACTTCCTTCTCCAAATCTTGTGCATCCAAACGTTCTTCCTCCTCTGTTACCGCAGCTTTGAGCTCTTCGATTTTGCGTTTTTCTTTCTGGGTGGTTCAGGATTCATAAGCCTCTCGGGTTTTCTGAAGGTCCTGGTTAGCAGAAACATTCCGACTTCCTTCACGCACCATAATGTTATTGCAAGTCTTGGAATCACTGAAATTTCTAGTAGTAGTGCAAATGCTAAGAGGCGAGTCGGAAGAGAGTAATGTTCTGATCTTCTAGTTGGCTGCTTTAGATATAGTTGAGGTTGGGAAGGTCTGGCTGGAGATCTCCCACTTCACCGTTGGATAGGCGTTGTTCCTGCCATAATAACTGCCATTACGGATTCCCAATTCCCGTTCATGATGTGTATCCAGAGCCTTAACTCTGCCATGCATGAGGCTATTGGTTGAACACCATGTGTCCTCCCCTGTGTTTTGCTGATGGCGCCGATCATATTTTTTGTTGCTCGTCCTCCTCGTTCGCTGCACTTTGTCCTTGTTTATGATTTCCCACTCTTCCTCATGTACTTCATGGGTTTGTCGCCCTTTGTTCCTATGATTGGCTATCTTCATTCGCTATTAAGGCGTGATCTATCATACTTCTGCCCCCTCCTCCCTTTAACGAATGCCTTGTATCGAGAGAAATAAACACTTATCCCAAAGTTCTGTGCATGCGACATCATGCCAACAGGTGTCCAGGTAGGTGAAGTGGTGATCGATCCCATAGTTGGCCAGACAATCAGCCACCGCGTTTGCTGTTCTTCTCACTTCTTGCAGGATGATTCCGTCGAGGCTTGGGAGGTGCTCTATTATGAGCTTTGTGACCTTGGCCAACCTCCAATGCTTCGTTACCTTACTCGGTTTCGCCCCCATTTGCATTCTCCTTGCTGCATTCATAGCCAAAAGAGAATCCCCTTCCACCACTATAGCTCCTGTTTCCAGGCGTATTAGAATTTGTAACCTTTGCTCTAAAGCCGCAAATTCCATCTCATTGTTGGTTCGTTCACCCAACGATTGGCTAAAAATATGTTGTATTTCTTCTTTGTAGTCCCGAAGGACATATCCTATACCTGCTAGACGAGGATTCCCACGAGAAGCCCCATCAAAGTTGAGTTTGTGAAAGCCTGTTGGTGGTGGCGACTAGACATTCATGGAGGGTCCATGTTGTTGTCGCGGATCAGAGGAGACAATGATGGATCCTGTCTCAATTCCAAATGCCTGCAGAATTTGTAAGTCAGTGAATGACTTGTTTTGTTCTGTTTTCCCTCTGGTAAGAGCCGTTTCCCTCATGTTTTGCAAAATGGTGGTTTTAATAAACTCTGTGGTTTTAACTTCATTTTGAAACACCCTTCTGTTTCGTTCTTTCCAGACCGTCCACACTATAAACCCCAAAATTAATTTCCATAATGTATTGACCATTTGGATTTTGGAAAAATTACTTCGCCAATTCCCTATGCTTTCCTGTATTGAGTTTCTATCCCTATCCGTTCTCTTAAATATTGCTTCCATCTAGTTCCATAAGCTTTCTATCCATTTATAGGTATTGAGGAGGTGATTCATGGATTCCTCCTCAATTTCACATAGGGGCATCGTGAGGGGCCTATGAACCCTTTTTTCCGAAGGTTCTCCCAGGTAAGAGTTCTTCGGTGCATCAAAAGCCAGAGGAAAGTTTTAATCTTCGGCCAAAGATCGACATCCCAAACTTTACTACACCAACTAATTTTTTCCCTTTGTTCATTTTCTTCGATATAGACTCTTGCTTCTTTGAGGGAGAAAGTACCCCCCTTGAGCTTGCCCCAATGCAGTTGATCTACATCACGAACATTCCTTATTTTTCTTTCGGCCAGCTCTATTTGCAGTGCTCTTATAATGATATCTTCCTCTTCCGGTTGCTCTGTATCGTTGAATATCCACTGATTCCATGCTTGATTATTATCGTTAGGTTTCCAGTAATCACTCACTATTGTCCTCCCTTGCTCCTGGTTGCTTCTCTGAATGGTTAGGTAATCCGGGATTTCGATCTTAGGTAATTGCTGCCAAGGGTCTTCCCAGAACAAGGCAGTCTGTCCATCACGGACTTCCCAAAAAATTTGTTCCTGAATTGTGCTCTGATTAGTTCTTGCAAGGTTCTAGATTGGAGATACGTTTGGGGGTCCTTGCATCCTGATCAAATTCTGTAGGCTATAGTGATTAGCATACTTTGCTTTCCAGTGTTTGGCCCAGGGTATATTCGGTTCCTTTACCCATCTCTACCATTGGCTCCACATGCTCGGTTGACGGTATATGGGTCCTAAAGGTTTAACGCACCCAAGTGTTTGGGTTTGCAGATTTTATCCCATGCCATTAAATACCACTTTTGTTTCACTGAGTTGCCCGACCAAAGAAAAGATTTCTAAATGAGACGGATTTTATTAAGCACACCTTTAGGTGTCGGGAGGATAGAAAGCATGAAATGAGGAATAGCCTGGAGGATGGATTTGGTGAGGACTAAGTGGCGTGCAAAGTTGAGGGTCCTATGAGTCCAATGTTGACACCGTTTCTCTAGATTGGCAATCATTTTTTCCCAACGAATTTTTTGCCAAGGTTTGTCAGTCAATGCAATGCCTAGGTACCTTGAAGGGAGGTTACTCCTCTTGAAACCGAGGACAATAGATATACTTTTCTGGACTGCCAAGTGCGTATTGAAAAAGAAAATGGAAGATTTAGCTAGATTAAGTTCCATACCTGAGGCTAGGCTGAAGCGATTGAGAATGTTTTTGAAACCAAGAGCTTCTTTGATAGAGGGCATGCCATGCAGCATTGTGTCATCGACAAACTGCTAATGAGTTGTAGGAGGGCTTGAGGGCAAGGGTTGGAGTCCCTGAATTATGGCATCCTCTTTTGCTCTTCTGATAAGCCGGCTAAGACCTTCCATTAGAATTACAAATAGAAAGGGGGACAAGGGATCCCCTTGTCGCAAACCTCGAGAGGGTGTAAACTAGGCCGTGGGAGCTCCGTTAATTAGAATGGAAAATCTAGTAGACTTAATCAAGGCTAGGATCCAAATTATCCATTGCTTCGCAAAGCCAAAGGCATCCAAAATAGCCTCCAAATAGTTCCAACTAACTTTATCATAAGATTTTGATAGGTCCAACTGCATTAGCATGCCCGCTTTTTTCTGAGTTTGGGAAGTATGAATCAACTCTTGAGCTAGCAGTATGTTGTCCATATTCTGTCTCCCTTCTACATAACTAGATTGTTCTTTTGAAATGATACCTGGAAGAATTGGTTTTAGTCTGTTAGATAAGACTTTAGATATGATCTTATACAACACATTGCACAATGCAATTGGCCGAAACTTCGATGGAGTGTTTGCTTCCTCCTCCTTTGGAATTAGGGTTATGAAAGTAGAGTTGAGGGATTTTAGGATGGAAGAGGATCGCCGGGAATCCTCCACTACTTCCCATACTTTTGTTTTGATTATTTCCCAACAGGCTTTGTAAAAGTCGATGGTGAAGCCATCCAGTCCTGGCACCTTACCATTTGGCATATCTTTCACTGCTTCTTCCACTTCTTCCAAGGTAATTGCTCGATTTAAAGCCTTGTTTTGATCCTCTGAGATTAGCTTGGGAACAGAAGTCACTAGGTCCCTAATAGCTTCCTCTCTATCAATATTAGGTTCCATTGCAATTTGGCTGAAATGATTTATGAGAAGGCTCGAGATTTCATGATGAGTTTGCACCGAGGTTCCCTGATCATTCTTTATTCTTAATATTTTATTAGCACCTCTGTGATCAATGGCAGATCTGTGAAAAAATTTAGTGTTTTTTTCACCTTCCTTAAGCCATTGAATTCTAGACTTTTGCTTCCATAGAGTTTCCTCCTGTTGGCATCTTATCTGCCAGTCCTGCATAATATTTTGTTCTGTATTCATCATTTCTTGATTAATATTTCACTGGATCCATTCCTTCTGAATTTGTTCCAATTGCTCCTCCAACTTCTTTTTTTCCTTGAAAATGTTACTGAAGACTTCTTGATTCCAGGATTTTAACCTGGTTTTGATATGTTTAAGTTTAGCTTGGAGAATGAACATTTAAGTGCCTCTTATACCTAATGGTTCACTCCATCATTGTTTTATTTTCGTTGTGAATTCAGGATGACTAAGCCAAAACTTTTCAAATCTGAAGGGCTTATTCCTTGGCATGCCTAGGATAGTCGCATTCATTATTATGGGCTAGTGGTCTGAACCTCCACTTGGTAGTATGTCTGAATCCACAGTAATCCCTTCCAAAAGAATGGTTTCTATCACTAAGAACTTGTCCAATCTAGAGACGATTTTCCTATCACCCCCTCTTTTGTTGTTCCATGTGAAAGCTCCACTCTTGGGGAAGATGTCTACCAGCCTGGCTGATTTAATAAAGTCTTTGAAAGCTTCAGAATCCCTGTTGAGTGTTTTGATGCCTCCTTTTTTTTGCATGAGCGAAGTGATCATATCAAAATCACCTCCGAAAATGGATTTTGCTTGGGGATATCTCTGCTGCAAGTTGGATAGAGCTCTGAGCCATAGCAATTTGGCCTCTAGTTTCTGAGGGCCATAGACATTTATGCAGAGATAGGTGGTTGGATTACCTACCATTTGGACTTCTATAGATATATGAGATCTGGTAGCTTCAGAGGATATAAGCTAGAGAACTTGAGGATTCCAAAGAATGGCCAAGCCCCCTTCCCATCCACTGCTTGTTGTTTCTAGGTATTCCATTCGTTTACCCATTTTTTTGCTGATGTTTTCCGTTGTTTTGCTGAAGCATTTAGTTTCTTGCAAAAGAATTATATCTGGCTGTTCCTTTTTGACTTTTTTCTTTAGTAACCACTGATTCTTTAGGTTATTTAGCCCTCTAACATTCCATGAAAGTACTTTCATAATTAACAAATTTTAGGAGGTGATTGTGAACGCCTCAAGGGCTTTCATCTTACTTGAGTTTAGGAGCATCTGACCAAGTTCTTGTAATGCTTCATTGTTTATCCTTCTTCCTCATTTTTTCTGGTGCTTTGAGTTGGTGGTGGTTTGATGCAGTCCTTGAGCTCTTACCCCTAGCCCTTTTGCGGTTCCCAAGCTCCTTCTCTGCAAATCCATTTCTGCTTGTTGTCTTGCTATGAATAAGTTGTTGATTCTGTTCACCTCCTCTTCCGATATGTGTTCCATCCCTTTCTTCTTCCAATTTTCTACCATGTTTGGTAGATCCATACCTTCTTGTTCAAGAATGTCGCTTAGTTCCATATCCTCCAGCCCTATTTTGCTAGTCATCATCTCTGAGTCTTCTTCTAATCCTTCTGTTTGTCCTTGAACATGTGGGATGTTGTTGGATGGATTAGAAATGGGTTCTTTTGTTCCTGGTGTGGTTGTGGTCTGTCTTTCTCTCAGTGTTTCGTGCTCTGGATTTTTCTCCTCTGAATCTGTCTCTGACTCCAACACCTCAAAAGCATTGCTTGTGTTTCTGAAGGAGGTATTTGCTTTATTTTGTCATCTTTTGTTTGTTCTCTGTCTATCATTAGGTCAAACAAAGGCCTCCTTATTCTTATCTCCTCTGTTATCCTTGGGTTTCTCTGTCGTTCTGTTCATTGGGCATTCTCTGATCAAATGTCCATGTTCATGACATTTCCTGCATCGGAATGGGATCTGTTCATAGTCTATGGCTTGAAAATACACTTCATCTCTTTATTCCAGCCATAGGCCTTCATGAAGAGCTCCAAAACATCCATCTTGACACAAATCCTTACGCAGGAGGTGTATCTTTTCTGTAATGTTGCCTCTGAAGCTTTGATGAAGGTGCCTAACTTGTTGCCTATATGTTCAAGTGTTGCATGTCCCCAGTAGTCAATCGATAGAGAGAACAAGGGAATCTAGACTGGTACATGTTTGAAGGTTTCCTATTTTGGGGCAAAGTTGGGTTTCCATGGTCTCATGTAAAGACCTACTGAGGCAAAGAAATACGAGCCTCCATCAAAGATTCTATTCTTGTCATCCAGATTGGTAAAAACCACTATGAAGAATCCTTTGGCTCCTAAGTGGAGTCTTACATCCCCTTTGGGTTTCCATTGCTACTTTATCCACATGCACAGGGCTCGTTTTGTTGGCCAGAAACCCATAAACTTGTAGATCACTGCATGTTCTGCCATGTGGTCGCAGTACGCCTGTAGTTTTGGGTCAGAGATTATTACCCCTAGGGTTTCAGTAGCTTTGGGCTTGCACAGTCCCTGGGTTTCTTTTTTTTGACTTCCGTCATTGTTCCTTCCTGTCCTGCCTTGGCTTGGTTTAGATCCTCCTTGTCTCTTGATTGTTCATCCTCAGGCTTGTTTTTGTGTGCTCGTTCAACCTCAGGGGAGGGGTTTTTCGTGTCTTCGTTCGCAGTATTGTTGCTGCCACTGTTGATAATATCGGCGATATTCGAAAATATCGCGATATTTTCGGCAAAATGATATATCGCCGAGAAAATATCACGATATTTTCAAAATATCGGCAAATATCAGAAAATATCAGCAAAATATCGCGATATTTTGAAAATATCGGCAAAATATCGGCCATATTTAAAAATTTGAAAAATTTATTTTTTATGCTTGCCGATATTTTGCCGATATTTTCGCCGATATTGCCAATAAGATATTTTCTGGACCCTCGCCGATATTTTCCCGATACCAATATTATCAACACTGGTTGCTGCCAATGATTTCTTTTTGTTTCGGGGCATTTTTGCCCTCACTGTTTAGCTTTCCTTTGTTGGTCGGTCCCTCCTTTCCTGACTTCTCAGAACCTGATATTTGCACCCCATCCAGTGCAGTTTTATCCTTGTGCATCATTACCTGTTTATAAGATGGGGTCCTGCTGGACCCCTTGTGTTTCATCTGTAGGGTTAGAACCTGGCCTCTTCTGCGAAGCTCTGCTGCTCTGGCACTGTCCTCCTCTAGAGTTGGGACTATGGCTGCAGCTTGAACAGGTCTTCTTCAAACCCTAGCCGCCATCTTGCTTCCCAGGAGCGCTGAGTCGTCTTCTTCAATGAGATGGTTCTCCCAAGAATAATTAATCACAACTTTAAAATTATGTGAACTTCAATATATTAGCTATCTAACCCTTTCCAAATTCTACTATTAGCTATTTTACCTTATTCTGTCATCCATAAATCAAATATAAAAACCACATATTTCTTATAATGTGATTTTTACCAAAAATTCTCATATTTTACTTTTTACAAATATAAAAATTGAATATATGAAATTGCAATATATTAACAATTTTATGTTTACAAATTTTAATATTAAATATAAAATAAACTTTTCCCACTTAAAAAAATTATATTATATATAATGTTACATGCTAAACTTCAAAATAACCTAAAAAATTAAAAATTATTTCATACACATTCCTTTCCCAAATAATTTAACAATGCAAAAAATAAATAAACAACCCTAACTAGTTATAGATTAAAAAAATACCGGAAAAAGAGATGTGATGTAAAAGGAATAAAACCCATACACTCATATAAAAACAAAACCAAACGCTAACATTAGAAAACAAAACCAACCCTAACATTAATTCTACTTACACATGGGCTGATTAAGTGAGCCTCGTTGTATTCTTACTTTAAGACAAATTTACTATGTTATTAATCCACAAATGGTCGGAGCAATATATGCCCATAAATGCGTAGGGCAGTGTATGGCCATGGTTGGATCTAAATAAATACATTATTTGGCGATGGGTATATACTACCCCCATGCAAGGCAGTATATGGCCATGGTCGACATTACGCAGTTGTCTATAATGCGACTTTTTGAAAGCTTTTCCGGTTGGTTTTTCCAGTCAAAATCCGGCAGCAATTTATTGGAATCGCAAGTTTGATAGCTAGTTTTTGCACAATCAAAGTGCCCTAGGGTTTTTTAGGGTGTTGAATCCAAATATGCAGTTAAAAAACCATTTTAACTGCAACAAATCAAGATTTAACCTGAATTTCTTCCGCCAGATTCCGTCACCGAAATCTCCAAAAAGTCGCATTACAGACAACTCCATACATTACTTGGCGATGGGTATATACTGCCCCACGCATTTATGGCTCAATAACAAATGCGGGGGCAGTATATACCCATTGCCCACTGCCAAATATTTATGGGTCCCTAACACAGTAAGCTTTTGATTATTGCAAGCCTTATTTACTATGCTATTGAACCATAAATGCACGAGGTACTTGTTTCTATCTTAAGGTGAACATATACTACGGTAGGCATATAGTGCATATATTACGATGAACATATATTACGATGAACATATATTACCTTGTTTCGATCCGAGGGTGGACATATACTACGATAAGCATATACTACAATGTGCATATACTACCTCGATAAGCATATACTGCAATGTGCATATACTACCTCGAGCATTTTGTAGATCGATAACATAATAAATAAGGCTTACCCTTACATTCTAAAATATGAATTACAAAAAATACAACATAAAGTTCGACAGAGTCATGTAATGTTGTCCAAACAAGTAGTGGAATGTGTACCTACCTCCATGGAGGCTACGCTGTACCTAATAGAACGACTGCAATTAGTCGCATCACACATCGGTTGTCAATTCCATTATCGTCAGAGAAAACATTGAGTTTATTGTTGATCATTTGTTTCTCCTTGACACTCACCTGCTAACTAGTCAAACACAGCCTCACAAAGATACAGATTAAAAGAGATGTAGTGAACTCTGTTGGGTGTGGAGCCTGATTATCTTCTATATTCAAAAGTACCGCCACATTGGACCCCAGTTCAAAATGGGGGCGGCAACGCCGCTTGTAAAATATTCGCTGCAGGGGGGGTCTAGGGGGGGGGCGGCTGTGACCTTTGGGAGCCCCCCCTAGTGGGGGGTTTCGGGGGCAGCCCCCGAAGCTAAAAACAACTGTAAAATTTCCTTGTAAAAGTATAGTAATTTCTAGTCAATCTGGGCCGTTCATTAGGCGGATGATCTGACGGTAGAACTTATGTTTAGTTTAGGGTTTTTTGCCCTAGAAGGCAACCCCCTCTCTTTGTATGAGGGCATTGTATTTGAGGCTGTGAGATAGA
>APFE031319377.1:0-13828 GCA_000404065.3 Pinus taeda | reverse complement strand
AGATATGTTCAGAAGAATCATCCTGAATCTCAGATTATGGGGCAGAAAGAAGCAGGTGTACAAACAAGAAGAACAGTTGCAGAAGCCTCAAGCTATTTGGCATTACTCTCCTTTACTGAACCACAAAATGTGAAAGAGGCATGCGAAGATGAATGTTGGATAAAATCAATGGATGAAGAACTTGAGGAAATCGAAAGGAACAACTCTTGGGAACTGGTTCCTAGACCAAAGGATAAGAATGTTATCGGAACAAAATGGGTCTTCAAAAATAAATTGAATGAAAATGGAGAAGTAATTAGAAACAAGGCCATACTTGTTTGTAAAGGGTATGCGCAACAAGAAGGAATAGACATTGAAGAAACCTTTGCTCCCGTTGCAAGAATTGAGGCCATTCGAATGTTCCTTGCTCTCTCAGGTTTTCAAAACTTCAAAGTATTTCAAATGGATGTGAAATAAGCCTTTCTGAATGGAGACTTGGAAGAAGAAGTATACATTGAACATCCAGATGGGTTCATTCTTGGAAATGATCCAAATCTTGTATGCAGATTGAGAAAGGCTCTCTATGGGCTCAAACAAGCTCCAAGGGCTTGGTACTATCGTTTGGATAAATATCTTCATCAACAAGTTTTTTCAAAAGGATCAGTAGATAGCAATCTTTATATAAAAGTTGAAAAATGACAAATTGCTAATACTTGTTGTGTATGTAGATGACATTATTTTTGGCAGCAATGAAGAAGAGATGAGTCAAAGCTTTGCCTTGGTCATGCAGAAAGAATTTGAAATTTCCTTGCTAGGAGAACTGACATATTTCCTTGGTTTGCAAATCCAACAAAAGGAAGGAGGAATCTTTTTATCTCAAACCAAGTATCTCAAACAGATCTTGAAGAAATATGGCATGGAAGATGCAAAACCAGTATGTACACCCATGGTCACAGAATGTAGCCTCAGTGAAAATGATGAATCTGCAGCAGTACATCAACCAAGCTAGAAATCTATGATTGGAAGTCTACTTTATTTGACAGTTACCCGACTGGACATCATGCATGCAGTAGGAATAGTTGGAAGATTTCAGGCAAATCCAAAGGAGACGCATCTTCAGGCAGTGAAGAGAATTTTCAAATATCTTCAAGGGACACAAAATTATGGCTTATGGTATCCTAGAGATACAGATCTCATAGTTCATGCTTATACAGATGCAGATTGGGCCGGAAGCGTGGATGACAAGAAGAGCACAAGTGGTGGTGCGTTCTTTATGGGTTCTAGATTAGTATCTTCGTTCAGCAAGAAACATAGTTCGATTGCCTTATCTACAGCTGAAGCGGAATATGTTGCTGTTGCATCTTGCTGCACTCAACTCCTTTGGATGATGCAGACCTTGCAGGATTTTCAAATCACTTGTACACCACCTATCTCTATCTTATGTGATAACACAAGTGCAATCAGCATCTCAAAGAATCCCGTCATGCATTCAAAACCAAGCACATACCAATCAAGTATCATTTTCTCCGGGAACAAGTGCTTGAACAAAAGGTCAAGTTGGAGTATGTTCCTTCTAAGGAACAAGTTGCTGATATTCTCACCAAACCATTGCCCAGGGAGACTTTTGAATACCTCAGGCAAAAGCTGGGGGTTGTTGATGCATCATCTTATTGTTGAGACTCTTATGATTGTTGGTTGTACGCATGATTCATTTGGGGTATATGCGTACATGTGCTGGGTTGCGGCAAAGGTTCAGGGGGAGCATATAATGCATTGTTGGCATTATGGAGGATGTACAAAAGGAGATCATGGGAGCTGGTCTGAATATAGCTGCAATATGTCTCTATCTCTTTCTTGGTCATTAATGGTGTCTGGTGGATTATGTTTCTTCTTTGCAGACCTGGTTCATATTCAGGGGGAGCATGTTCTTAGGGGGAGCATAACCCTTTGCCCTTGATGTCAAAGGGGGAGAACGTCGCTGAAGTTTTTGAGGTTGCCATCAAGTCCAAAGGGGGAGATTGTTGGCATTATGGTTACAGATGTTGTACTTGATGGCAACACCCATGGCAAGGCTCTCAATATGATGAAAATTAAGAAGTACGCAGGAGAGCAGTTCAGAAGATGCGTACCCGTAGGTACGTTGTGCGGGGACCGCGTCCAGACACGCAGGTTACCCATTCATGTGGTGCATACCCCAGTGCACACACTTCAAGGCAGTGAAGCGTGCACACGTGGGGTTCCTTATGTTTAACCCTTGGTATTTAGCCGACGGTATTGTGTTATCATGGTTTTGGCCCGTGGTATTGTTTTATTTTATTATTATTATTATTGAGCCCCATGATCCTTGATTTGAGGAAGATCTTGCCTATATAAAGCAAAGGAGATCATTTGGCTGAGTATGCTTTTGGGTTGAATATCTTAAGATCTGATCTATTGGGTTATTGTTTCAAAAGGCTTGATCTATATGAAAGTGAAAGTGGAAAGCGAATCTGTAAATGGTAATCTCCCGAGCGCTTGATCAGATATGGGCATCCGTCTAACTATAGCACACTGGTGATCTGCAAAATCAGCCCTAATCTAAGGTACGTAGGTGTTTAACGGTGCCTCTGCGTGGGTACGCAGAGCAGAAGAAGGCGATCTGCGCAGGCATGCAGAGCAGACGAAGGGTGACTGCATGGGTACGCAGAGCAGAAACAGGAGCACTGCGTGGGTACGCAGAGCAGCAGTGGTTAAGGTGTGTGCCTACTGTAACAGTACACGGCACGATAGTTCTTTTGGGTGCGTGCCTACTATGACAGTACGCGGCGCGATATTACATTTGGGTGCGTACTGTACGCAGCGCGACAGAAGAAGCAGTGCGTGGGCACGCAGTGCAGCAGAAGGAGATCTGCGGGTATACGCAGAGTAGCAGAGGGTGAATTGCGTACCGACGCAGGCCAAAGAAAGGAAAGTTGTGTATCTGTTTCAGGACTATCTGTTGACTGAATTTTTCTGTTGATAAGGTGTTTTGGGTTCAATTCTGTTATTTTGATCTGGTTACTGTAGCTGACTGTAATTTATATGTACTTGACGATCATTTGATGTATATGGATCCAGTTTGAAAATTTATGAAAAGTGGTCCTTGTAAGAAAAGAAGTAGGGGGTTGTAGCTCCCTTCCAGGAGAGACTGGAGAACAAGAGAGAGTTGTAGCTCTCTATAGGTTGCAGCCTGCGTACTGGTAAAGGACTGCACCAGTACAAGACCATTGTAAAAGGAGTTTCTAAATTCAAAGAAGATAGAGACATATTGCAGCAGGTGATTTTCACCCACATTGGGTTTCCACCTTATATCTGGTGTTCTTTGATGTGACTGTCTGTTTTTCTTGTTCATGCTCATTATTTTATGGTACTGATTATGCAAAAATAATTCAAAGTATAAATAAGGAAGATTTTATAAAAGGTCTAGATAATACTGATTCCCCCCCCCCCCTCTCAGTATTATTTTCAACAAATTGTTGCTTCAACATAGGGGGAAAACCACAAATCAACTAAGAAAAACACATGAAACATTCAATTATAGATTTTGAAGGTGAAAATGAGGTAGTACCATTTAATAACAACATTCTTGGAAATACTCTACTGAATCATTTTTTGAGAATTTTAAAGTAAAAACGTCACCATTTCTAAGTAATTTTGTAACTTCTAAAATTGAAAATTTTTCACAAACAGACTTTACCAGATGTGTAAATATGCTAGAAAAAACATTAATATTTTTTTATGAAAAATCCTAAACAATGTTCCAGTCGTTCTATTGAGAAAAGTATGAAATTACAATAGTGCAAGGTTTCATAAGCCTTAACACTTTTTGGCACTAGAAGGAGGGCTAGTAGTATCTAGCATGTAAGATTTTGAGAAGTTACATTATTGCACTTGTTGGGAATAGGTCCCCTAGGGTCAACTTTGGGGTTAAAAGCCCAAGTTTTGCAACTAAAGGCCCAAGTTTTGTATAAAGAATGTAAAGTCTCCGCATTTTGTGGTCACGGAGTGCGAAGATGTGAATAGTCAAAAAGGGTTTCCACCCTTAGTTTAGATAGTTTGTTTCGGCTTGATGAGATCCGCCCTTGGTCCACGGGCCATGGGAATGTATAAAAAGCGAGTCTTAGAAGAGTCTAAGAAAGAAGTTAGTAGAGTTCTAAGTAAGTTTTTGGGTCTACGAGAGCTAAGAGAGAATAGTCTTAGCATAGGAAGAGGCTCTGCAACTGAGTGCACAGAGGCCTAGGGTAGAAGTCCGTAGCTAAGTGTGTGGACCCCTACGGCTGTGTGCACAAGGAATTTACAGTTTGTACTAGAGATGTGAGCCATCAATAAAGAGAATTACTAGAGATATCTCTGTATGAGTTATTTTACTTCTGTTATGAATGTTGTGATTATGTTATGTTGAATATTGGGTTTATGATTTAATGCTATATTGATGCGTAAATCTATGTATTTTACTTTTTCACATGATCACAGGTAAGAATATCTGTTTACATGAACATAATCATAATGCATGTTGAATTTAACCAATACTTAAGCTAATCGGGGTAGACACAGAAGTAATGATAATTACAGAGGTGCATAAACATTTGAATTGGCTATTTAGGGTCCGTGAAGGATGATCGGAGACTTCCACAGAGGCTTCAAGGATGAATAAGAAAAGTACATTGATAAGCCCTAAGGGCTTATTGATCTGTGTGAAGGCAGAGTGAAGATCTAAAAGTGACATCGCTACCATCTCAAGGTGCGGAAACTTGGTTTGTGCATCCCCCCATACTGCTTTGGGTGAGACTTCACTCCACGCTCTGCGAATTGATGCCGAAAGGGCCAGTAGTGTAGGGATTTCCTTGGCTAACTAACGTTGAACCTAGGTCAGGGCCCATCAAGCCAAAAAATGGTTTCGTTGTCGGAACCGGAATCTACATAACGAGATGTCTGATGTCACATCATTGGAATCCAACTAAGAAAGAGATCGAAGGCTAGTTAGATAAAGAGATCCACGAATTTGTAGTGCAAGAAAACAGGAATCCACGATTGACGAAAGAACAAAAATAGATGAGATCTTCTTTTGTTCCTTCCCGATCAAGTTGTACGAGGTGGATCGCAAAATTGGCAGACAGCCAAGGAAGGTGGAGGCTTGACAGTCCAATAATATAGACCTCGAAGTTAATTTAGGGATTAGAAACCTCTAAAGATAAGATCATGTGTGATGTCAATCATTGGCTCGATCGTATCATAGGAGGGTTTGTGATAGAGTTCATGGTCAATACCTTCGTCAATTACAGCGAAGCAGAGCACTGCTTCTTCAAGGAGTTGTGAGATAGGTATTTAAAATCGTTAAATACTTAGATTAATATGCTCTTGTGTGAAAAGCGGGTTATGCAGCTACCTTGATGTTTGGGGCTACACAAAGTAGAAGGAAATTTAGGAACAAGGGAAGAACAGGCCTTGAATATAGCCTGCTAATTGCACCCCCTCTGAGTGACGATGAGGAAGAAACACAGTCATCTCCACAGAGTGTTGTTTAGTTCATAAAGCAAGGGTTCCCGTGAATACCCCATCCACCCACACCACCTCCATCTTCACCTCCATCGCATACACCTTCACCTACACCACTATGACCTCCGCCACCATTCAATATGGCGAACTCTATAAAGCTACATGTTTTCAAGGGCATGGGAAATGAAGATCTGGACCAGTTTTGGTTCTTCGTGAAGGTTGTATGGGAAGCTTGGTGTATCACGGATGATCAAATGAAGAAAGCAACATTGGTTAGTGCTTTGGAGGACTACGCACTAACATGGTACATTAAGTACTGCACTAATAATCTGATGTCCGCATTGGCAGATATCCATACTGCACTGAATAATGAATTTAGTAGACCTAAGTTTGAGGCACAATTAATTGTGGGATTCAAAGACATCATGATGACGCCTGGTGAGACACCTTGGCATTTGGATCAGAGATTGAAGTGGATGATCCGTGAGGCTACCATGAATCTGACTTATTGGCAGCATCGTGAATGGTTGATTGCTTCTCTCCTACCTCACCTAAGGGTTGTGCTATAAGAACAGAAGATTGGGACCCAGGTGGAAGCTCTAGAAATTGTGATGAGATTACATGAGACACCAATGCAAGATGCTAATCTTGGGGTTTAACAAATTCATGCGCAGTTGCAGAACCTTTGCCTCGAAATGCAGAGTCTCAGGAAAGATAGAATAGCTTGGCCCGAGGCGCCTGAAGAAATGTGGTGCCTAAAGTGAAAAAGTTAGGGGCATGACAAAGATCATTGTCCAGTTTTCGCAAATTATGTTGCAGCAGGGGGACCAATGCCTTTGAGGTCAGAAGCTACAGTAGGGCCAAGTACAGGGCCCATGCTATGGTGTGTTATCTGTCAGGTAGCTAGGAAACATGTGACAGACAATTTCCATTTGCTACATAAATTTGTACAGACACCGCAATAGCTCTTCTGCAACTTCTGTCAAGCAGTGGGTCATGATGAGTGCAATTTCTAGAGTTATGAATTAATGATGGACAGGACACCTGCAAAGAGGGTGCAACCAAAAATGCAACCTCTGGACCAAGGCACTAGAGGAGCAGGAGGTGAGTATGAGGGGTGCAGATGAGGTTCAGGTGGAGGACGACCTGGTAGAGGTCGAGGGTAGGTTATTTGTTACAATTATGGAGGACAAGGACACTACACGCGAGACTACCCAAATCCAACGAGGTTTTCATGCCGCTATTGTACTCAGTTTGACCATGCAATGGAGGATTTACCTATATTGTTAGCTAAGAAACATGAGAAGTGGGCGCAGCCTCAGCAACCATCTCAGAACCCGCAGCTGATGAGGACTGAGCCTCGCGAGGAAGATCCTAAGGTAAATATTATGCTATAGAGTGGAACGACGACTCGTGAAGATAAGGGGAAGTAGCCTGAAGAAGGTGAGTGGGTCCGCAAAGCACCAGAAAAGGAGACTGGGTTTGATCTAGAAGGTGTGAAAGAAACATTTATGGAAGCGAAGAAAATCTTTGTCAAGGCCTCTACCTCAGGGAGTCAGAAGAAGTCGTCTAAAGAAATGGACCCATCCATGATTACCACGTTTATGGAGACCTACATGAAGCTGCTACGCGATAGCAAAGTTGTGAAGGGACTACATGAGCTAATTAATAGGTGCGCTAGGAAGGAAAACGCTACTAACCGACTGTGTGTAGTCATAAAGATTGGCAAGCATAAGATGAGAATGGGGCATGAGATGAGGCTTACTACACAAATAAGAGAATACAAGATGGATCAAGTTATTTTAGATTTGGGGTTGGACATGAACACTTTGCCAAAACAGACATGGGAGAGAATGGGGAGACCGGCGCTACAGTGGTCTCTGATTTAGTTAAGGACGGGCAATCAGCATAAAATCATTCCAATGGGGAGGTTGCAGGGGGTAATAGTTGATATTGAAGGCACGAGTGCACTAGCTAATTTTGAAGTGATAGAAATTGTGGATGACAACAATCCCTACCTCGCGTTCCTTACGATTGATTGGGCCACTAACATGAATGGGGTAATCAATATGAAGAATTGGAAGATGATATTTGAGAAGAAATCGCTCTGCGTAGTGGTGCCATTGGACCCTGCAAAAGGACCACACTATATTGAACCAATCCGCGATTATGAAAGTGATGATGATTTGGACCAAATTTACAAGATAACGATGCGAGATCAAGACTAAGTGAATACGACAAAAAATGGACGTATTACATGAGACCGCAAGAGTTTCTGCACATCAAATTCAGATGAAGAATTGGAGCACTAACAGAATCTACTGCATGAAGTATCTACACTCTGATGTAATATGATGACCAAGTCGTTGCGTTGTGTATCATCAGAGGTAAGAAATCTACCTTACTATGATGGTTTAGCTAATGTTGATCACTTTTTGGATGCATTTGAGAGGGAAGTTCCAGAGAAGCATCACTTCCAGACCTTGGATTGGGCGTTACGCCTGTGAGATGGTGGGGCACACACAAGGACAGTTTTGATGACTGGCACATATATAGAAAAATGATGAGAGTGTGGTTTGGTCACCCATAAGTGCAACTAACAGAAAATTATGATGGAAGAAATGATCCGCGTGATCATTTGGCCAAATGGACTAAAGCATATGGAGTGAAGCCTCAGCTAGAGTGGGTACATCTATTTTGTCATACTTTGGATGTTATACCGATGAATTGGTACTTAGAGACAGAACTTCGCCATGGCACTGAAGAATGGGATGTTTTGCGCCAAGGATTTTTTATGACGATCAACTTTGAGGATGGGTTTGAATGTATCAACAAAGCATTGCAGGAGGTTAAGGCAGGAATCTTCAGGATACTGTAGGATACTCTAGATTTGATTCAACCTGATTGGACTACCCAACTGAGCCATGTGATGGAGTTCTACAATGTAACAACGGAAGAAGAAGATGAAGACCCAAGGAAGATTAATATTCTAGAGACTGAAGGTCACCATGAAGTTGAAGGACCGTAACTAGAGAACCCAGACATAACTAAGCCACTCAAAACCAGACAAGTGAACATTGGCACGGAGACAGAGCCGAAGTTTGCAAATATTGGGGACTACTGGGATGACACAATAGTAGATAAGGTCAACGAATTACCCCGCGAATATCAGGATTTTTTCCCCACAAATTTTTTGGATCTGAAAGGGATAATAGGGGACTTGGGTGTCATGAAGATCACTCTAAAACTAGACGCGAAGCCAGTTAAGCAAAGACCTTACTGCCTCAATCCGAAGTATAAAGAAAGGTTCCGTTTGGAGTTGGATAAAATGCTTGCAACATGTATCATTGAACCAGTTGAGGAGTCTGATTAGGTAAGCCCAATGATAGTTTAGGACAAGAAACAGAAGGATGAGATATGGATATGCATAGATCTCAGGAAGTTGAATGACACCTGCGTGCGTGATCCCTTCCCAAATCCATTCACCGATGAGGTGCTGGATAATTTTTGCGGCTAAGAAGAATATTCGTTTACTGATGGCTTCTTAGGGTACCATCATATCAAGGTCGTGCTGGAGGATAGGAGTAATATGACCTTTGCGACTGAGTGGGGATGATTTCAGTACATTGTAATGCCTTTTGGGCTGAAGAATGCACTGGTGATCTTTTCCCGCGTAGTCATCGCAGCATTCAAGGACTTCATTCATAAATTTTTGGAGTATACTTTGATGATTAGACAGTGTTTGGACTAGTAAAGCACCATGTGGCAAGTCTGTGCCTGATGCTAGATACATGTCAGAGGCACCAAATCACGCTCAATCTGAAGAAATGTTTGTTTTGTGTCCCTTTTGGGATCTTGCTCGGTCATGTGGTATGCAGACAAGATTTGATGGTAGACCCTGTGAAGATCGCGGTCATAATCAATTTGTAGGCGCCAACGAGTGTGAAACAGTTGCACACAATGCTGGGGCATACGAGATACTATAATAAATTCGTCAAGAGCTATCCCCAGATCACCGCGCCGATGGGAAAACTATTAAAGAAGGATGTTACATTCTATTGGAATGAAGAATATCAAAAGAGCTTGGATGTGCTAAAGTATAAAATGGTGACCGTGTCGATCCTAGTCTTCCCGGATTGGAAGAAGGAATTTCATGTGCATGTGGATTCATCATGTATTGCACTGGGAGCAATACTAACACAGGTCGGTGAAGGGGACTTGGATCATCCTATAGCGTTCGCAAGTAGGAAGTTGTCCAAACCTGAGAAAAATTATTCCACAATAGAGCACAAAGGATTAGCTATGGTGTACGTGCTCCAGAAGTTCAAGCATTATATTTTGGGCAGACATTTTAAGATGTATATAGACCATTCTATATTGAAATACCTAGTCAAAAAGCATGTGTTGGGGGGGGAGATATGCAGGTGAATGTTTTTGTTCCAGGAATATGATTTTGAAGTCATTGTGAAACCTGGACAATTGAATGCAGGACCAGATCATCTGTCGCACATTGAAACTGGAGAAGAGCCTACTAATTTGGAGGAAGGATTGCTTGACTTGCAGCTCTTTGCAGTGCATGTCGCGGATACTCACTTTGAAGATATTATACACTTCTTGATCACATGAATGGCTTCGGAAGAATATACAAGTCAACAGAAGAAGGAACTGGTGGTGATCACGGAAGACTTTTTTGTCATTACAGGCCACTTATACAAAATTGGATCAGATGAAATATTGCGATGTTATGTGTCAAAGTTTAAACGAAACACCATCCTCGCTGAGGCTAATGGCAGATCCGTGGGAGGTCATTCTGCAAGAAAAGAAATAGCGCAAAATATTCTATGCATTGGGTTGTGGTGGCCGATCTTGCATAATGATTCAAAAGAATATTGTAGGGCATGCAGTGCATGTCAAAGGAGTGGCAGGCCATCATGAAGGGATGAGCTTCCTCTAAATCCGCAGGTGCCGTTACAACCATTTGAAAAGTGGATGATTGACTTTCAGGGACCGATTCAGCCTCCAAGAAAGAAGACATGTGCATGGTACATCATCACCACGACTGAGTATTTAACCAGATGGGAAGAGGCACAACCTGTGAAGGATTGTACAGGTGCAATAGTAGAAAAGTTCGTTTTTTAGTATGTACTGACAAGGTTTGGGTGTCCAAATATTTTGATGAGCGGTTGCAGTATGCATTTTCTTAATGAAATGATAAGTGTGTTGACGGAGGATTTTTAGGTTTACCATCAAAAAAATATGCCTTATTATCCATAGGATAATGGGATGGTGGAAGCATTTAATAAAATATTGGGGAGTGTGCTATCAAAGGTTTGCAATGCTCAAAGAAATGACTGGGATGTACACGAACCCGCGGTGCTTGATGAGAATCATAAATGGGTAATTATATGTGCCCATTTTACCTCCTACCCTAGTTAAACCAACCATTCTCTTAGCTTATTGTATGATTTTCGAATTATATTTATGCTTATAGAGTGAGTTGATTAGTTATGATGCCATGTGATCTAATATGTGTTTAATGCAGATTATTGATGAATTTTGTTGTCAAAGTTAAGGATCCGATGGACAAATGGCAGCAATAACTCGAAGTGGACAAAGGAGAGGACTTATAGGAGGGAATCCCCCTCATTTATTACTCCTCACTTCGAATTCCCCTTCATTCAGATCAGAGTACAAGCAGCCAAGTCATGCATTCGCAGGCAGCCGAGCAAGTGGAGGATGACTGAGGATTATCTCAAGTTTTGGGAGCCAAGACTCCCTAATTTTAAGGAAGCTATTAGTAGCTTCATTTTTATAAATAGAGAGGCCTAGGGCCTCACTAAGGTTGGTTTTTTATTGGATTTTTTCTGTATTTTTTCTTATGTAAACTCTACTCAACTTTGAGCTTACTATTTTGACAGTTCATGTAATCTTGTTATTGTTTTGAGAATAAAGATGGAATCCTTTTTTAGTTAACACTGAGTTACCTCAAAGGGCTGAAGCTCTTGGGTTAGGTCCCAATCCAAGCAGCCAAGCTCCTCTTTACTTGTATTTGTATGTTTCATTTCAGTCTGTAGATTAGGTTGTTGTTAGATGCATTTCTTTTATGGTCAAGAATAGGTTGCTTTTGATGATTTAGTAGTTTGCTTCCATTTGTGCGTTCTATAGCAGATTAAGTAGTGATAAAGAAAAGATTCAAAAGGCTAGCAACAGCGCCTTGGCCTATCTTCCTCCCTTTGGGACCATGATTTGAGGCAAAGACCCTCTTGCTGCCCCAAAAACACAGATTTTCCTCATTCATAAGACTTCTAGTGTTTGCAGTTTTTTTGGTTCATAGTCTAGTTTAGCTTTGCTTTAGAACTTCTTCATCATGCTCATTTTCCTATTTTAAACAGTCTTCTTTCATGCTTTATTTTCCTGCAATGGTTATCAGCATTTCCATTCATAGATCATAGTTTACTTGATGCAAAAACTTTGTTTTTCTAGATGCACTTATTTCCTTTCTTGCTTAATCTCATTGGTTGGCTGTCAGCTATTTATGTAGTAGATATCTTCTAGCAGCAGGCCATCCTATCATTCATCCCATCCTCCATCCGATCCATGCCCTACGGGTCACCCAAGTCTCCCCTCAATTTTGCCTTAGTTTCCTACATTTTCCATAGAATTTCTTCCTCTCTCCTTGAGCAAATCCAATCATCTTTCTCTCTCCTAATGATTCTTGATAGACCCTAGGTTCCCTAAAACTTCACTCCAACCTTCATCTACCTTATCCACCCACTCTCACACCTCCAAAACAGTGAAAACTACTCTCGGCCTCCTTATGTTGAACATTGTTTTTCCTCCTGTAGATTTCATGTGTCCTCCTATAGATTTTCCTGTAGGCTTTCTTTTGAAGGCCGAGTTTGGGAAAAGCCTTTAGGAGGCCACCTGAGACCTCCTCGGACCCATCCACACCATCCTACATCCTCTCAAGTCGCAAAACCACCCTCCAATGCCACCTATTTGTTGCCACATTCACAAACAATAAATTACATGCATGAAAAGGGAAGGGGACTTAGATAGGGACGCTCTCTTTCACCCCTATTATTCATACTTTCTATGGATGGTCTCAGTTTACACGTTAAAAAAGTTGTTGCAGAGGGCCAATTTGATGCACTACCTATAGGTAGACAAATTAAGATATCTCACAGTTTCTTTGTTGATGGTGTTCTGATTATGGGGATGATAGATAGATTTAAATGCCTCACATTATCACATATCTTCAACAAATCTGGATGGGACTTGGGCCTCATTATGAATCTACTGAAAACTACCATTTTATATGGTTCTCGTGATATGAATGACATCGCCTAGATACAAAGAATCTTCAGGGTGGGAGCCAACTCACTGGCAGTGGGCATGAAATACCTGGGCTATCATATAAAGCCCTGTCAGTATAGGAACAATGATTATATGTGGCTTGTCGATCGATTTTACAAGAAAATTATGGGATGGAAATTCAGATGCCTCTCATTGTGAGGGCATATTACACTCACACAGTCACTGATCACCTAGCTGGGTGTATATTGGGCTCACTTATATCGCCTTCCCCAATTTATCATGAACTCTTTGCACCATATTATGGCTCAATATATTTGGTCTGGGGCGGCTCACAATTTTAAATATCACCTGGTAAAATTAGAGAACATAACTACACCAAAAAAGCTGGGTGGATCGGATGTGTTGAACCTGCGGTGGTTTGGTTGGGCGTTGTTGTTGAAGTCACTGTAGCACGGTATATTCAGCGAAGAAACATGGGTAAAGTTATTAGATATAAATATATGAAGGAAAAAGAGTTTTTATATTGGATGCATCGTGGGACCATTGGTATTCCCACGGGATCGGCAATATGGCTTAGTCTAATCAAGATCAAAAATGTGTTTCTTCAAAATCTATGTTGGCAATTTGGTACAGCACATTAGGTAATGATAGGTGGGGATAAGATTCTTGGTATGAGCATGGATGCGTACATATAAGTGGAGTTAATAAAAGTTTTCAATAGAAGAGGTATTTTCTATTGGAACCAAGTCATCTGGGAATGGATTGGACATCTTCCTATTTGGAAGAGGTCCAATGAACTGGGTTTGTCGACCCAGCTTGCTCTTGAATGCGAGCAAATCAGAAACATGATGAAATCTATTGGAATCTGCCATGATGGTCGTGGGGATCATATCACATGGGATGGAAAGAAAAATATAGGTAAGGTTGAGGTGGTGGACACATACTACAACCTTTGCTCCTTGGAGATTCACATCATAGAGGTATGTTGGTTCTATAAATTTTGGCTCACTAAATTTCC